>MCFE01000970.1:0-22878 GCA_002104905.1 Basidiobolus meristosporus CBS 931.73
TCAGGAAAGTCGCACCAACGGGTTCGACCCTTTGAGTTCTACTCAGCCCATGATCAGTCCTTGGATCAGGTGTTGGCAGTTATTGCCGACCCTGGTACCCCATGGCCAGCCTATGCATCCACCGTTATCTTTGAAACTTGGCGCTTGGCCAATAAGGCGCTTGTTATCCGTGTCCTATACGAGGGCAAGGTCGTGCCCGCAAATCCTAACTTGAAGTGCTCTCTTTCAGCATGCCCGATTGAAACCTTCTTAGGCTTCATTGAGAGCTATGTCCCGAAAAACATTGCGACGGAATGTTCTCTATAGACTACTTCGAACTGTCCACTACATTCAATAAATCATTAGGTGAAACCATATAAACCATTTGTGTTCCCACGCACTTCCAGTATCTTCAAAACTCTTACAACAGGTTATGAGCCCCAAGCTGTCACCCCGTGGAAGGTCTACTACTGCTATACTGGAATTTCTCCCTCTGCTGAAAAGTTGGAGGAGTTAAGTGTACTGTGAATATTGATCATACCTCACTCAAGTATTCTCATCCAGAAAGTAATGTCTTGGAGAACGCCAAGTTGGAGTAAATATATTCAGGAATCTGAGTTGGAGATTGTCTATTGCCCTAAGAAAAACAATACAGTTGCTGATGCCTTATAAAGACTGGAACAAGTGGCACAACTTAAATTGGTACATGAGTTACATTGTGGTAAGGGCACCATGCAAAAGCTGTTGGAAAAAAATTACATCTCAGATTTCACAAAAAACTTTGTCAAAGGTTTTCATTCCAACAGTCCCTAAGTTGCTTTTGGTAGGTTCTCTGCTGTTTCTGTCACCTCATGATCCTGAGCACTCAATCATCCCTTATGTTAACGAACACTGATTGGCTATTGCCTTTATTGCACACTCCTTACTTCCTGACTCAACCAATGCCCTTACTTTTCATGCATACAAACTAGTTTATTTCTGTTGTATATTCAGTTGTAGCTCAATTGTAGATTATGCTGACCTATACTGGTCCCTATTGTTGTAAAAAGTTGTTATTCCATCCAAATATTCCCCTAACTTTGTCACTTGGATCATTTCCTACAAATCTTGGAGAATACTTACCAGATTCCTTGTGGGGATTCACCTGGGAAATTTTTACTAAAACACCAGGTACCAATAACATCTCAATTCTCAAAGCTGTCCAAGCTGCCACAAACTTTGCACACATGCTCTTGGGACCTTCCTAAGCATATCATCTATGTGTACCTTGCCAAGACCATGCCCAAGTACAAATATTACTTATACATTCAATAGATCATTCAGTGAAAATCACATAATATACTTGTTTGCCCAATCACTTCCAATATCTCCAAAACTCTTACAAAAAGCTATTAGCCCCAAGCTGTCACTTTCTGCAATGTCTACAACTGCTAATACAGGAGCTTTTCCCCCTGCTGAAAAGTTGGATGTATCATTCTACCTAGTCTAGAAGGTGAAGATGCAGATGCAGATACTGGTACAGCAAAGAGGCCTTTGGGATATTGCTATGCAAGAAGAATGCCCTCCTAAAAGAATGGGAGAAGCCTTAAAGAAGCAGAAGAAAAGCAAAGTGCTTTAAACTGCATTTGGCTAAATTCTGATGCTAGGTAAATATTTGCAATGATCCTGTCAAAAGGCCATTGCAAAATTCTAATCCCATGACTAGGTTGTATTGATGCCATAAGGACACCATGCAAAGACTGTTACAGAAACTGCACCTCAGATTTCACAAAAAACTTGGTCAAAATTTTAACTGTAACAGCTTAAAAGAGGCTTTTGATTGGTTCTCTGCCAGTTCCCTCACTTTGCAATCCCAGACACTCATTCTATGCTTGTGTATATATTGGCTATTGCCCCTTTTTGACAATCCTTACTTCCTGATTAAAATAATGCCCTTACTTTTCATGCATACAAATTGCTTTCTTTCTGTTGAATCTTAAGTTGTAACTCAGTTGCTAATTGCACTGACCTATATAAGTCCCTATACCCAATACTAACATAAAGCCCCACCTCACACTCAACAAGTAACTCCATTACAGTCCACCTTTCTACAAGCATTCTTGCCATAATGCCCTTGTTCCATAACTTTGGCAGGAACCCCACAGCTTTATGCTGTTATTCATCCACAGGTTGACATAAATCCTGGTCTTCAGCTGGCACAGCACAGTCTAGCATCTCATCTGCTAGTTTTTGCATTAGATATATGCAATATTTCAGTGCATTTTCTTGAGCACTGCTATTACAGAAGTGCTGCAACCGCTTGGTGTGCCTAATAATGTTCCAAAACCCTATGAGAAATCTCAAACTTAGAATTCATTGGATTCTCAGCTGAAATTCAGCTGGTATTCTAATGGTAGTTTGCTGGTATTCAGCTGCTGCTCTTGGTTCAAAATTTCAGATGCAACTTTTGATGGAAGTAATGGGTAGCTAATTACCAAACTTGGCATGGATGCTAGTTGGCCTAGTCTCCTCCTGCAGAGTTTGTTGGCTTGCCTGCCCATTGGCTAACAACAGAGATATTGAGAGTTGTCAATCTTAAGAAACTTGGAATTCAGTTGATATTATGATGGTATTTTGCTGGCCTTTTCATAATTTTTCTCTCTTAGGGAAAATTGCATTGTAGGCATATTGATAGTCCCTATGAAAAATTATCGTTATGATCATGTCAAAAGGCTGTCACAAATTCTAAGTCCTGTGACTAAGAGGTAATGATTCCACCAGGACCTCATGCAAGGACCATCAAGAAATAATTGCACCCCAGATATCATAAAAAACTTAGCCAAAATTTTTCATCACAACAATATAAAAGTGGCTTTTGATTGGTTCTCTGCCAATATTCTCACTTTTCATTGCAGAAACTCTATCACCTCCTACAGTTGTGCACATTGGTTGGCTATTGCCTCTTTTTTGCACTCCTTATTATCTCACTCATCTGTTTCTCTTACTTTTCATGGAGACAAATTGATTTATTTCTGTTGAAACTTCAGTGGTACCTCAATTGCCAACTGTATTGACCCATACAAGTCCCTATACCCTATACTAACATTAAGCCCAACCCCATACTCAACAAGTAACTACATTAAAATACACCACTCAACAAGTTTTTATGCTGTAATGCTCTGTTGCCACAACTTTTGCAGGAACCCTACAGCTTTAAACCATTGTTTGTTTACTGGTTCCCATACATCCTGGTCTTCAGCCAGCACTACAAGGTCTAGCTCCTCATCTACCAGTCTTTGCAATAAGTCCTTGCAATATCAAGTGCATTTTCTTGAGCACTGCACTTGAAGAAGTACTGCAACCTCTTGGTGCGCCAATCAATGTTCCTAAATTCCACCAAAGACATTATGAGAGCCTTTTGAGTTCTTGACATCTTTACTTTGTCTGTCAGTGTGATCTCCACTCTGCCAACAATGGAGGATGTGGCAGCTATGGTAGGTAAATTGCCTTTCTCTGCAAACTCATCTACCTCACTGGAGTGTAGCTCAACTGGCTGTGCTTCCAGCTCTTGTGAAAGCAGATGTTTTATTGTTGGTAATTTCTCTTGGCTATGATGGGATTCAGTCTGTTCTGAGCTCACAGCGTTAAGTGGCAAGAGCTGCAGTTTTTTTCTTGTGTTTCCCTGTCTCTGGCTTGGGTAGACTTTTCCCCCCTAACCATTTCCTTAATCACTGCCAGATCTTTCCCTGCTACTTTGTCTGAGTGCTCTTGTATTGAACTACATGTTCTCCTTGACAAATGCTGCTTTAATGCATCTGTTTTGGCCTGCTTGTTCCTTGCTGGCACTTGGCAGGCAAACTGATACTTCTTTCCTGCATATTTGAGCTCTCAGCCCATGCTGTAACAAGCTCCTGAGGTAGCAGCTTGTTTTTGTCACTGCCAGGTCCTTCACTGTTACTTTTACTGAGTGCTTCTTGAGTAGAACTACACTTTTTCCTTAGTAAATGTTGTGCTGGTGCATTTGTGTCTGCCTGGTTTTCCCTTATTGGCACTTGTCCAGCTACCTGATGCCTCTTTGACACTTGTTTGTAGCTTTTGGCCCTGCTTTTGATAGGCCCTTGAGGAGGCTGCTGGATTTTAGCCATTGCACCCTTGATCTTCTGCCTTTGATAGTTTCTGCTATTCTTGAGATACTTTCTCAGCATACCAATGCTGGCCCAAAATCCATTTGCTTGTTTGCATCCAGGATAATGCTTATGGAGCAAGTCAAGCACATTCTGCTTGGCCTTGAGTAACTAATGGTCCCATGGTATGCTGGCCTTAAGGTGTTGGCAAGCTAGACTTCTAATGGCCTCTTTGATATTAGCCAACTCTTCATCATTGCACTTAATGGCTTCACATATTGTGAATAGACACAAGGCAGGAGAGTAGGGCTAGGCAAGGCAGGCACTGGAAAGGACTTAGGTGTGGATCAACAAGGCAATGTGTGTTTCAAAGGCAAGGTGGATTTCCAAGGCAAGGCTGTTTATTCAAGACCTGTGTTTATCAGACTGAGGAATACATAAGGGGGGATAGGACTATATATACTTTTTGACAATATGGATGCCAAGAGATATTGACTAATACTGATGGGGTTCTGGGGTGAGGCACAGTAAGTGTGCCAAGATTAAAATATACTAAGAACAAACTAAACTATCACATGGGGATATGTCAGGAGTTGACTGATCATGTGACCAGGTAATATGACATGTAATTATCATATAAGGTATGGGACTACATAAATTCCAATGGGAAGCTTCCATATAATGTTCCATTGTGTAACTTTGACTTGGAACTTTCAAGAAGTTGCTAGAATGTAGTAGAGCTTTCTAGAAGGAACTTGGATTTCTTTGCTGACTTGATTTGGCCTGATAATTGGAGGATAGGGATGACATGTGATCATGACATCACAGATCCTCAATGTCCTGTGACTTTTAGGCTTTTTCATAAACACTACACTTTCTCCCTTGCATACTGTGATAGGTTTTTCTGTGGGCTTTATCTTTGGGCACTGTTGTTGTGCTTCAAAGACTGTACAGTATTCCTCTGCTGTTACATTGGGAAATGACTTAATTTTTTGGCTGTGGCATTGATCTACTTGAGTTCCATCTCTGCAGCAAAGATATTGCTTTCACTACATGGGATGTAGATTGCTCTACACATTTTATCCACTTGTCCTGTTTCTGGACTTTTACCTGATTCCTCTGGGCCATTGCATCTATTCTATCAGCCACTGCACCTAATTGCCTCATCAATGCTTTGGTATGAGCTGACAACACACTTGCTAATACATGTGGTGGTGATGTTATGATAGCCATTTGCTGGTCTTCAGTTGAAGATACTGCTTTTGCTACATTCTCATCTGCCTCAGGAATATGGTCAGCTTGCAGCTCTGCAGAGATTCCCAATTACCTACTTAACAGAGAGCTTAAGGAGTCTGCATTATTCCGTTCAGTGGACACACTGTCCACAGGGCCTTTTTTGGTTATAGCTCTGCTTGTTGCACTGAGTGTCAAAGCAAGCTGTTGTCCAACTGTTCTTCTGTTGCTGTCAGTGGTGGGGTTTGGTTGGGAACCAGACAACTTTGATTCAACGCTGTAAGAGAAGAGAAAAAGACCATGTGGCATTTGTCACAAGCCATGAAGCATACAGACCACATAGGAAGTATTACAGGGATCATGGCCAGTGTTTTGCCATACAAGTCATATTTGACCATTCACCAGTCACTACTGTACCAAAAATATCTTGCTGGCCACTTGTTACTTCTATAATGGCATCTGGCTGTACTTGTCACATTGCGTAAACTGAATCAGGAGAGTATGTGACACCTTTAGGGGCACCTCAGCCTTCTAAATATGGCACACAGAGTGATAGCTCTGAAGAAGCAGGCTCACTAATGGATTGTGAGCCCATCTTCCCTAACAACAGTACCCTGCATGAGCCTGGCAAAATCCCTTTATACAATGAGGAAACACCTGTTGAAAAAAATGCCATGGATATTTTATGGAATCAAGTGAGCCCAGTAATCCATCTACTTGTGAATGATGTGATGTTGTGGCTAGAGAAGTAGCACATTTTTATTAACATCAGTAGTGGGAGCTTTGAGGATTTACTACTACTTCTTGCCAAAATCTTCCCAGGATGCAACTTACCATGTACATGGTATAAATGGAAAACTGTCATGTAGCTGGCAACATATGACCCAGAGACCATCCTGTTACCAGCATGTGTTAGCAGTTGCATGGCATTCACATCAGAAAATGCTACCATTGCAAGGTGTCCAACTTGTCAGGAATCCACCACCAAGGGGGGAAAACTTTGTTCACACTCCGGATATATTCCAGTAATACCCCTTATAAAGAAGCTCATGCAGTCTGACAAATAATGCAAAGTTATAAAGTACTGCACTAAGTATTCATCAGGCACAAACATATTCAATATATTTGATAGCAAACATTTCAAACAGCTAAGAAGCAAGAGCTACTTTGAAGGTATGTATGACCATGACTTTACTTTAGCACCTGATGGATTCTCATCAAACATGGACTCTACCAGCAAATCCTGCTGGACACTGATTCTCATCAACCTGAATCTGCTGCCTATCTTACAGCATCAGAGAAAAATCTGATGGAAGTCTCACTGGTATCTGGGCCTAAATTACCATCCAACCTGCATAGCTACCTGTATCCATTGCTGGATGAATTTTGTATGCTCTCCAGCAGGATAACAGTAAATGGCCGTCATGTAAAGTGCATATTGTTATATGCATTGGAGATACCCCAGTCATCAACAAGCTAGCTGGCTTTTCTGGGCACAATGGACTGCATTGCTGTAAAATGTGTGAGATCCAGGGGACTTACTCCATAACTCATGCACATTATTATTACCCAATCACCAACACTAAAAACATCATCTTTCCGCAGAGTGAGCGTACAGAAGTCAGCATGCAATTGCAGCAAAGTGGGCAGGCTATAGGACATTGGCCAGAATATAGAATTAATTGGAAACCAGAAATACTTAAGATAGAGGGTATATGTTGGAGCAAAAGCTTTCCACCAGGAGCAATGCATTTGCTTTTCAACAATATCCCTATACTGATGACCAAGTTGAACATGGGCATTTTAAGCTAACTGAGCCCTTTGAGATACCAGAAAATTCGAATAAATTGGCAAGATATTACAGAGTGTCTGCTACTCTAACTACTTCTCACATGCACCAATCCATATTAATACACAAATGCAACAATACAAGTGCAAGGACTGGATGAACTGGATATGTACTATTCAAGTGGCCTTCTGAAGCCATTTCTACCAAGAGTACATTGGAAGCATTGTAAGTCATATGTGGACATTGTAGGGATATTTATTCAGAAGCGGATCACCAATGCCAGCTTGATGCATCTAGAGCTTTTGTGCAAGGCATTTGTGACAGGATTTGAATGGCTATACTACAAACATAAAGCTGAACACATAGATCTCTGCCACTACTGTATCCATTTGCAACTCCACCTTACTTGCTGTGTTGAATATATTGGTCATTGCTTCAACTTTTGGAGTTTCCTATGGAGCAGATGTGTGGGGAGATAGGGAGACAAGTCAAGTTGCAGGTACCACCATATCCCAATCTCATCAAGAATACTACCTTCAAGTCAATCATGGATGTGATTAGTTGGCAGATGGAAGAAAGCAAGGAAGAGCTGGAAAATACTGAGGACAGATGTGCCCATGGAGACACCTATGCATATGGCATTAAGTTGCTAAGCAGCCTCAATACATGGGCAATCAGTCAAGTAATGCAAAGTTGGGTTGGGTGCAACAAGCAACAAATCTTTGTAAGGAAAACTCTACCAAGGTATGCCAGATTTCCCACAGTCACAAGCCAACTTCTACACCATTCAATATGGAATTCACACTAACAAGTGCAAGAATGCACCCACAAGGGGGACTAGAATCCAGCATGGAGAAGAAATATATAGCCTAAGTACCAAAAACTTCTTGGAGGATATTCAGGAGGTATTCATGGCAGAAGTGGAGACTACAAAGCTTATGTTTGCAAGATGTATATGTTACCAGTAATACAAGGTCTATGGCAACATTGCAAGCATCACCTTAAAAAGCGGTAATGTTGAGGTGATAGAAGTATGTCAATTGCAGCAAATGTGTGTGTTTGTCAAGGTTAGCAAGCAGGGGGCCATAGTAATTTTTAATTTAAACTACATGTGGAATACCCAAGGTAGTAGTGGGTAAGCAAATAAAGAGGGATGATTCTACAGTGGAATATACAAATTGCAAAAGGGGAGGTAGAAAAAGGAAATACCATTTGGTAAACTGGTACAGTTGCATAACAGTGTTGCAATACTTTGAGGAGTATTGAAAGTAATATGGAGAATTAGAAGATTTACATGTTATGCACTTGCAGATTTACCCTAAGAAAAAGAATTAAGTAAAGGCCAGCAAAATAACATCATAATACTAGCTGAATTCCAAGTTTCTCAAAAATGACAACTCTCAATATCTCTGTTGTTAGCTTATGAGCAGGCAAGCAAACAAATTCTCCAGGAGGTGACTAGACCATCTATCATCCAGGCCAAATTTGGTAGTTAGCTGCCCATCACTTCCATTATAAATTGCATTTGAAATTTTGAATCAAAAATACCAGCTGAATACCAGCAAAATACCATTAGAATACTAGTTGTATACTAGCAGAAAATCAGATGAATTCCAAGTTTGAGATTTTTCACAAGGTTATCAATCAAATGCATGATATTTATACTTTTGATGAAGTAGAGCAATTAATGATGCAGAGTCTGCTAACAAAGATTCCAAGAATATGTGTGCAAAGTTTGGGGGCTTTTGGACAACTTTGAGAAAGATCATATTCTGGTTACCTGATAATTTTGTGAAAATTTCTGAGTAAATCCCAACAAGAAATCTGGTCAGAACAGAATGCTGATCAAAGAATAAGATATATGTGAATACGTTAGCATGAGTATTTAGGTGACAACTTAATAAATACTACACTCCCACTCAACAAAATATTTATGAGTAATAAATAGTTATTGAGAGTGTGCAAACTGTGATATACATATAGAAATATAAATGTGTTGCATATTGGACAAATATATTATCCAACAGTACATGCATATGTGCTCAACTTACTTGAACAAGTAACTTATAACTCAATGTGCATTTCTACTTAATTGTGTGACTAAAAATTAGAATGATCTGATTAAAATACTAATGATCATATTTGATCAGTTGTACAGGCTTAAGCAATGAGCAAAGTCTGCTTATTAGATTGTAATAAAGATATATAGCCTCTGGGCTATCTAATGCTTCTTATTTCAGCATAATTGATCCACTTTTGATCAAGCTAAGGTTTTGTCATTTACTGCAGATCTTGAGTTTCCTTATTTCCAGGCAAAAGTCTAATTCATTTAGACAACTTCAGTGTATTTCCATCTTAAGCTCATGGACAGTTACTTCCATAATATAGACTCTATATGAGGTAAAAGAAAATGACCTATATTGGGCCAAGTTAAGGTTTGTCATTTATGCCTGATCCAGATTGTCCTCATTTCATGGCACTGTGGCACATAAAACATGACCAAAAAAGGGTGTTTGCTCAAGTCTGAGCTGTGATGGCCTGCTCCCACTTGAACTACGTCTGTTTAGTCATTTAGATTCACAAGAATGATCTGAGTGGTCCTCTTTGTCTTCCTTAAGTAGCAGTAACTTTCTTTGGACTGATTACTTCATTTACAGTAGATTCAAAGTCCATTTGCTTCTTGATTTACCCAGATTGGTATCAGAAAGTATCATAGGCTGTTTGGTAGCTATTGTCAGAGTGCTACTACTGATTTGGATTGATAAAGCTGCTTTTGTCTTGTCATAATACACTTATAGAGTAGATACTGGCGCTTTTCTAGAAGTGAGATTCTCCTTAACAATGGCTTTGATTATCATTATTCTCTTAAGAGTTGTTTTCAACCTTGAGCTTTGTTTGCAAGGCTAAATAATCCTCTTAGTGTCTTCAGAATTCATAAAAACCCTTTGGTTGATCCTCGCACCTTTTTCTTTCAGCTCCATACACAGCAGACATCAAGACTGCCACTTTAAGTCCCTATGAAAAATAATGTGGTCCCACAGGTGGATCTGATCCAGATCAGCCGTCAGGATCCTGCCAGGAGACCATCATAATACCAGCAGCTTGAGATTAGTGACCCTTCTAGCAATCTTATGATAGGATCATGACATTGTTTTGCTAATTTTACAACCAAATAAATGGGTAAAACTTGACAATATTTTATTGGTGCTGTGACATTATTTGCATGGTATTGCTAGGTCTTTTAGCTCTCTATAACTATTTTAAGTGGATCCAGTCGGCCAGGACATCCAATTGTCTTGTATGGCAAGAAACTTAAGGGCATTTTGACAGCCTCACAGCAAGACTCTGATGGCATTATATTGGCAGTATGGTGGCCTACAGCTGGTTCTGTATAATGCTACCATACCAATTTACCAAATGGTATTTCCTTTTTCTACCTCCCCTTGTGCAATCATATATTCCACTGTAGAATCTCCCCTCTTTATTTGCCTACCCACTACTACCTTGGGTATTCCACCTATAGTTTGAATCAAAAAAAAAACTATGGCCTCCTGCTTGCTTACCTTGACAAACACACACACCTACTGCAATTGACATACTTCTATCACCTCTACTTTATGGCTTTTTAGTGTGATACTTGCACAGTTGCCATATACCTTGTACTGCTGGTAACATATACGTCATACAAACATATGCTTGGTTGTTGCCACTTCTGCTATTAATACCTCCTGAATATCTGCAAAGAACTTCTTGGTATTTAGCCAACATATTCCTTCTCCCTGCTGGATTCTAGTCCTCCTTTTAGGTGTGCTCTGGCTTTTGTTTGTGTGAATTCCATATTGAATGGTTTAGAAGTTGGCTTGTGGTCATGAGAAATCCAGCATACCTTGGCACTGCTTTCTCCATGTTCACTGGACCTGGCAATGATAAAAACCAGCTGCTTTTACAGGAGCCTGTCATGGCTACAGTTGAGAGCTCAAAACAAGCAGAATAGAAACGTCAGGTTGCCAGGAGAGTACCAGCAAGGGATAAGCAGGCCAAAACAGATGCATCAGAGCAGAATTTATCCAGGAGAAAATGTAGATCTTTGCAAGAAGCACTCAGAAGAATCAGCAGTGAAAGACCTGGCAGTGATAAAGGAAAAGGTAAAGGGAAAAATGTCTACCCAAGCCTGAGACAGGGAGGCATGCAAAAAAACTGCTGTTCTTGCCAGTTAACACTGCAAGCCAGGAACAGATTGAGTTCCATCATGGCCAAGAAGAGTTACCCACAAGAAAACAGCTGCTTTCACAAGAGTTGGAAGCACAGCCAGTTGAGCTACACACCAGCAAGGTGGATGAGTATGCTGAAAATGGCAATTTGTCTACCACAGCCTCCACATCCTTCATTGCAGACAGAGTAGAGATCCCACTGACAGACAAGGCTACAATGTCAAGAGCTCAAAAGACTATCACAATGCCTTCAGTGGAGTTTTGGAGCATTAATAGGCACACCAAGAGGTTGCAGCACTTCTTCAAGAGCAGTGCTCAAGAAAATGCACTGGAATATTGGAAGGATTTATTGCAAAGACTGGCAGATGAGGTGCTAGACCTTGCAGTGCCAGCTGAAGACCAGGTTGTGTGGGAACCAGTGAATGAACAGTGGCATAAAGCCATTGGGTTCCCACCAAAGTTGTGGAACCAGTGTATTGCAGCAGAAATACTTATTGAGTGGTGGATTTTAATGGAGTTACTTGTTGAGTGCAGGGTTGAGCTCAATGTTAGTGTTGTTGTAAGAGTCTTGGAGATATTGGAAGTGATTGGGAGAACAAGTAGATTATGTGGTTTTCACTTAATGATTTATTGATTGTAAAAGTAGTATTTATACTTTTACCTGGTCTTGGCATAACAAACACGTAGAATAGGTTAAGGAAGGTCCCAAGAGCATGTGTGCAAAGTTTGGGGCTGTTTGGACAACTTTGAGAATTTTCATGTTCTGGGTACCTGGTATTTTGGTGAAAATATTCTAAGTAAATCCCGACAAGGAATTTGGTCAGTATTCTCTAGGATTTGAAGGTAATGATCTAAGTGACTAAGTTAGATGAATATTTAGGTGGAATTACAAATTTTTACAACACTCCCACTCAGCTAAATGTTCATACTGACTAGTCCTAATTTTGACCTAAGATATTCAAACTTGTCTCTAGCTAATGGTTTGGTAAATATGTCTGCAATCATTTCATCTGTAGGGCAGTAAACTAAGCTAACTAAGTTATTCTCTATAGCTTCACATATGAAATGATGTCTAATATATATGTGCTTGGTTCTAGCATGAAAAGTTGGATTTCTACCTAATTGTATACATCCTTGATTATCTTGAAATAAAGTAATAGGCGTTTTTTGACATAGGCCTAAATCTGTAAACAGCTTTCTTAACCACATTGCTTCTTTTGTAGCTTCACAGGCTGCCATATACTCTGCCTCTGTGGTGGAAAGTGCTACGGTTGGTTGCTTTCTTGAATTACATGATATTGCTCCTTTACAGTAAAGAAAGGTGTATCCTGTGGTGGATTTTCTGTCTTCTAAATTTTGTCCCCAATCAGCATCAGAGTATCCCACAAGATCCTGTTCTGAATCCTTATAAGTATATCTTAAGCAGATATCAGCAGTTCCTTTTAGGTATCTAAAAATCCGCTTAACTGCTGCAATATGATCAGATCCATAATTCTGATTAAGTTGGCTGACAACTCCCACTGGATATGCTATATCTGGACGTGTTCCAAGCATGATATACATCAGACTGCCGACCATAGATTGATAAGGAAAGTCAGGGCTTCCAGATGGCACCAAGCTCTCTTGATTTGGTTGAATTTTGACCAAGTTAAGGTTTGTCTCCATTGGGGTAGCTGCCGGTTTACAGTCTTCCATTTTGTACTTCTTTAGTATATCTTGAATTTATACTTGGATTGGCTTAGGGTAATAGTCTGGGTACTTCTGTCTATGGAGAACTTAATCCCTAAGTAGTAACTAAGTTCTCCTAGATTGGACATCTTGAACTCCTTAGATAGGCTGGATTTAGTCTCTTCCAATGTTTCTAGGTTATTGGCGGCTATAATAAGATCATCCACATATAGAGCTAATAAAATGGGATTTGTTCTATCTGGCTTATAGTATATACTATAGTCAGCATTACTCCTTTTGAAACTCAAAGATTCCAAATAAGAATCTATCTTGCAATTCCCGGCTCTTGGTGATTGTTTGAGACCATATAGTGACTTTTTAAGCTTGCAGACCAAATGGGGGTTATCTTGGTCAACAAACCCATCAGGCTGGTCCATATACACGTCCTCATCAAGTTCTTCATTCAAAAATGCAGTTTTTACATCCATTTGATGAATAAAAAACTTATATTTGGCTGCAATAGCCGAAATTAATCTGATGGAATTAAACTTGGCTACCGGTGCAAAGGTCTCAGTATAGTCAAGTCCTTTTTTTTGAGAGCATCCTTTGGCTACAAGTCTTGCTTTGTATCTTTCAATTGTACCATCAGCCTTGTATTTTGTCTTGAAGACCCATCTGCACCCAATTGATTTTTGGTTGATTGGTAATTTGACTAAGTCCCAAGTTTGATTTTCCATTAGGGCCTGATATTCCTCAGTCATTGCAGATCTCCAAAACTTTGTCTGAGGGCTATTTAGGGCCTCTTTTACAGTCTGGGGTTCATCAATATGGACTGAATAGGCATAGGCTAAGTTTGTACCCTCATTAATATATTAATTTGGGCTATTTCTTGTCCGATTTGATCTCCGGGCATTTGATACTGGAATGATCACTTCTGGGATATTCCTGGGCACTGATTCTGGCTGAACCACAGTTGTAGAGTCCTCTGGAGTGAAAGAATGTTCATTGTTTTGCTCTGATTCAATCCTGACAATTGGTGGACTTGAGATCAAATTTTTGTCATCATCTGATGTCATTTTTTGTAAAAATTTTGAATTTTCATCAAACAGCACATCCCTGGACTTGATAAGCTTCTTTGCTTTGGTATTGTAGAGTCTGTATTCCTTACTCTCATTGCAGTAGCTCAAAAATATGCATTTTACACTTTTTGGCTCAAATTTTGACTGATTTCCTGCCAGTTTTTTGGCATTTGCTGTACACCCAAATATTCTAGATGTTCTGCACTTGGTCTGTATCCATACCATGCTTCAAATGGAGTAGAATCACAAAGTATTCTGTTATAACTCCTATTTTTAAGATATACAGCAGTGGCAACTGATTCCGCCCAAAAATCATAGGATAATTTTTGATCATGGATCATAGATCTTGCCATATCAATTATTGATCTGTTAGCTCGTTCTGCTACTCCATTTTGCTGTGGGGAGTATGGTACAGTAGTCTCTTGTTTTATCCATGACTTTTGCAGAAGTGGATGAAGAGTTTAGAGGTATATTCTCCACCCTTGTCAGAGCGTATTTTCTTGATTTTTTCACCAGTTTCTCTCTCCACCATGGCTTTAAACTCCCTGAACTTAGACAGTGCTTCTTCATTTCTCTCCATGAGGTGGACCCATGTGTATCTTGTATAATCATCAATAAAAGTGATTAAATACTTCATCCCGCCTAAGGATAAATTTTGCATAGGTCCACACAGATCTGAGTGAATTAGATCTAATTTTTTCTTAGTTTTGATTAACCCAGAGCTCTTGAACGGTTGTCTGGCTTGTTTCCCATATATGCAGGCTTCACAGTGCTCCAAATTAGCTGGGGGAACAATTTTCACTCCAGAAATTAGCTGATCTTAGATCATTTTACGCAAATAATCAAAATTGATGTGTCCAAATCTCCTATGCCAAAGCATTGGTGTTTCTTCACTTAAGTTACTTATATTGGCTTCCAAATTTGATGGAGTATAAGTCAACTTGTATAGATTCTGATCTCTGATGCCTGAAGCAATATGGGCACCACTTTGATCAGTGATCCTGCATCCAGAATTGTCAAAACTGAAACTGAGTCCTTCTGCTGTGGCCTTGCTTACAGAGAGTAAGTTCTTGGCTATTTGTGGTACATAGAGTACTTCTTTAAAGGTCAGTGTATGGCTTCCTTCACTGCTTCTAAGGTTTACTTGGATAGTTCCTTCTCCCACTGCATCAAGTGTTCTATTGTCACCCATGAAAACCTTGTTAATTGGAATTTCTTGATATTGGGTAAAAGTTCTTTTTGGTGTGTAAAGTGTTGAGAAGCTCCAGAGTCAATATACCACGTCTGAGAATCCTTTTTTGTGGTCATATTTAGTGCAGATATGAATAGTCTATCTTCAGTTGTTGCAGCATTTCCATATTCAGGCTTCTTTTGCTGATAATCTCTCTTTTTGAAACACCGGTCTGATGTGTGTCCTTTCCTTTTGCAGTAGTTGCAAAATATGTTGCTGTTGCCTTTGTAGGGTCTTGGGTACCTTCTTTGTTGATTATCATTGCTTATTAAAGCATTTTCTTCTTCCTTCTTATTGGCGCTTGATTTTCTTAATTCTTCATCCAGGAGCCTTCCATATACGTAATTTAAGGTCAAATCTTCAGTTCTGGACTCTAGGGCTGAAACAAGGCCCTGAAACCTGTCTGTCAGGCTATTCAGGATGGTAACTATCACATCCTCATCAGTAGTTGGTACACCCACAGATTCCATCTCATCTACCAGCAGGGTAATTCTGTTAATTAGATTTTTCATTTCTTCTCCTGGGAGCATCTTTGTAGTAAAGAATTTTCTTCTCAGATACATTTTCTTGGCAGCTGAACATGACTGGTAGGTGTCTTCTAATGCCTTACAGGCATTTTTTGCCGTTTTTGCTCTTGAGCATTGAATTAGCAATTTGTCCTTGACATTAAGGCAATTGCAGTTAAAGGCACTTTGTTCTTTCTTCTGGTACTTTAGGCTTCCTCTCCCACATTTTTAGGAGGTCATTCTTCTCCCATGACAATATCCCAAAGGCCTCTTTCTTGTAGCAGCATCTTCATCTTCACCTTCCACACTTGGTAGTTAGAGCCATCCAACTTTTCAGCAGAGGGAAAAATTCCAGTAATAGCAGTAGTAGACATTGCAGAGAGTGACAGCTTGGGGCTCATAACCTGTTGTAAGAGTCTTGGAGATATTGGAAGTGATTGGGAGAACAAGTAGATTATGTAGTTTTCACTTAATGATTTATTGATTGTAAATGTAGTATTTATACTTTTACCTGGTCTTCACATAACAAACACATAGAATAGGTTAAGGAAGGTTCCAAGAACATGTGTGCAAAGTTTGGGGCTGTTTGGACAACTTTGAGAATTTTCATGTTCTGGGTACCTGGTATTTTGGTGAAAATATTCTAAGTAAATCCCAACAAGGAATTTGGTCAGTATTCTCTAGGATTTGAAGGTAATGATTTAAGTGACTAAGTTAGGTGAATATTTAGGTGGAATTACAAATTTTTACAACAAGTGTAGGGTATATGGATTTGTATAGGTCAATACAATTGGCAATTGGCAATTGCAGTACAACTGAAGTTTCATTAGAAATAAATCACTCTGTATGCATGAAAAGTAAGAGAAACGGTTAAGTCAGGATGTAAGGAGTGTAAAAAAGAGGCAATAGCCAATCAATGCACACAAACATAGGGGGCAATAGAGTGTCTGGGAACAGAAAGTGAGCAAATTGGCAGGGAACCAACCAAAAGCAACTTATACATTATTGTGATGAAAAATTTTGACCAAGTTTTTTGTGAAATCTGGGGTGCAATTATTTTTCAACAGCCTCTAGACAGTGTCCTGACAGGATTGGTACCTCTTAGTCATGGGACTCTAACTTTGTGATGGCCTTTTGATGGGATCATCTCAATAATTTTTCAGAGGGAATAATCTGCTCCAATATGTACTACAATATCTGACAGATCCTGTAAATGTTTCAAGACTCTTCTGGGGTTTCTGGCTTGAGAGCTTGGTATCAGAGGCTCCATGGAGCATATCTGCATTGCCAAGTAGTCCAAATATAGTTAACAAAGGTTTTGGCTTCATTTGGGAAGTACTCTAATTTGCAGTAATAGTACTTTCCCATTTTTCTTCTTTTTCTTTTTCTGCAGATGATCCAAAGAAAATCCTTTTGTGGAATGGCTCTGGACTTCCTTACAGGTGGTACCACAGTGTGTCTTAGCATAGAAGCCCTCATGACATCCTTGGTCCTGAATATATGAGTATTTGAGAGTAATAAATTCAAAAATTGGCATCCACTTAGATCAATCATAACTTTGATAGAGTTGACCAAATTTGATCAAATAAGCTACATTCAAAAGCTTATTTCATCAGTACTTTAGTATCAGATTCCAACATATCAGCCTTTTGAGTTTCAGAGCTTGGTAATCACATGATCAATCACAATTCTTGTGATCTTAATCAGAGAATTAAATGTTGCCAAGTGTTTTCTTGCACTGTGATAAGTAATATACATAGCAAGTATAGAGTACTATGTTATCTTCTGATTGGCTTATAGTTGTATACACACCAACTGTTGCTTGGTTGTATACTTCAACCAGGCTTGCAATCAATTGCTTTGCACTTGCTGGTTGGCAGCAGAATCTTTGTATAAAACATTCTCCCAGTGTTTTGAGACCTAAACAGAGGGATAGAGCACCTAAAAGCTGCATGTTTAGCTCCTTGCACCATAGCTTCAGTATCATAACACTGATACAAATATAGCATTCTTCCATTGGATTGTGTAGTACATATCCATACTCCAGCTGTATATATATGCATTATATATCATTATGATCCTATCACTTAAGGGAGCTTGTTTCTGAGATCTTCTTCCATCAATAGGTAGTCCAATATGGTGGTCAACAGCTTCAGTATTTGCAATCTCAGCCTTATTTTGAGTGGCAACCAATTTGGTAAAATCTTCCTCCAGCAATCATTCAATAATGAGCTTTTTTTCTTGCAATTCAGGACAATATCCTATCCAAAAGCTTCTCTAACATTTAATTAAGGTCATATGAATACATATAACAAAATGACTAATTGTCTTTCTCTGCAAGCTCTTTTACCTCAATGGAGTGTAGCCTAACTGGCTGTACTTGCAACTCTTGTGAGAATAGCTGATGTCTTATTGGTACATCTTTGTGGCAATTGTGCATTTGAGCCTGCTGTGGGCTGACAGCATCAATCAGTCAGAACTCTAGCTTTTTCTCCTGTTTCTCTGTAGCTTGATTTTTGAACTACCACCATTAACCTTTGTTGTGACCTGATCTTTCACTGCTACCTTGACTGAGTGCTGATTGTATTATACTAGGTTTTCTCCTTGATAAATGCTGCACTGGTGCATATATTTCCACCTGCTTGCCCCTTTCTGGCACACTTCCAGCTACCTGAGGCTTCTTTGCCCCTGGTCTTAAGCTTTGAGCTCTGCTTGTGACCAGCTCATGAGAAACTGCTGAATCTTATCAATGGCTGGTCCTTCACAGCTACTTTTGCTGAGTGCCTCTTGAATCAAATTACATCTCTTCCTTCTTGTATACTGCACAGGCCAATTAGTTCTTGCCTGCTTCACCCTTGCCTGCACTCCTCCAGCTATCTGATGTTACTTTGCAGCTTATACAGAGCTTTCAGCCACACTTATAAGAGGTTCTTGGGTAGCTACTAGCTTTTAGCTGTGGCACTGTTGTTCTTCTGCCTTTAACAGTTTCTGATATTTATGAGATACTTTTTTGGCATGCCATTCATGGCCCAAAATCCAATGTTTGCTTATAGCCAGGATAATACATGTAGAACAGGCCAAGTACATTTCCAATGAAAAATAATTGCAATGACCCTGTCAAAAGGCTGTCACAAAGTTGAGTTCTGCAACAACAAGGTACCAATCCTATCTGAACACCAGGCAAAGATGGTTGCAATATAATGCGCCTAGATTTTACAAAAATTTATTCCAAATTCATCATCACAGCAAAGCATATGTAGCATTTGATTAGTCCTCTGCCAATTCTATCTCTTTCTGATCCTCAGCACTCAATCACCTCCTATGTTTGTGTGTAATGATTGGCTGTGGCCTCTTTTTCATACTCCTTATTTCCTGACTCAACCAATTCTCTTACTTTTCATACCTATGAATTGATTTATTACCATCAAACTTCAGCTGGACCTCAATTGCCAGTTGAATCAACGTACATAAGTCCATATACCCAAGACTAACCTTATGCCTAACCCTGCACTCCACAAGTAACTCCATCAAAATCCACCAATCAACATGAATTTCTACTGTAGAGCCCTTTTGCTGTGACTTTGGTGGGAATTCTGTGGCTTTGTGCCACTGTTTATTCACTGGTTCCCATATGTCCAGGTCTTCAGCCAGCACTGCAAGGTCTAGCACCTCCTCCTCCAGTCATTTTAGTAGAGCCCTGCAAAATTCTAGTGTGTATTCTGGAGCACTGCTCTTGAAGAAGTGCTGCAACCTCTTAGTGTGCCTACAAATATTTACAAGTTGCAATGTAGGCTTTGTGATAGTCTTTGAGTTCTTGATTTTGTGGTGTGTCTGCCCGTAGGATCTCTACCCTTTCTACAATGGAGTATGTGGAGGCAGCAGTAAACTGATTGCTTTCTCTGAAAGCTCATCTACCTCAGTGGAGTATAGCTCTACTGGCTGTGCTTCCAATTCTTAGGAAAACAGCTTCTGTCCTGTTAGTAATTCCTCTTAGCTGTGATGGGATTCTGCATGTTCTGCATTGACAGTGTTAATTGGTGAGAACTGCAGCTTTTTCCCACACTTCCCTGTCTCTGGCATTGGTGGATCTTATTCTCCTTACCTCTACCTTTATCACTGCCAAGTCATTCATTGCTTCCTTGACTGAGTGCTTTGTGTATTGTACTCTGTTTTTCCTTCATAGGTACTGCACTAGTGCATCTGCTTTTGCCTGCTTATTCCTTGCTGCCACTCTCCTGGCAATCTGAGGTTTTGTTGCTGCTTGCTTGGAACTTCCAGCCCTGCTTATAGCAGGCTCATGAGAAAGCCACAGGCTTTTATTACTGCCCAGTCTTTTGCTGCTACTGTGACCAAGTGCTACTTGTATTGTACATTGTTTTCTCCTTGACAAATGCTGCACTGGCTCATCTGTTTTAGCCTGCTTGTCCCTTACCAGCACTGTCCTAGCAATCTGAAGTGACTTTACTGCTTGCTTGGGACTTCCAGCCATGCTTGTGACAAGTACCTGAGGAAGCTGCAGGCTTTCTTAGCTATCAAGTGCTTTGCTGCTACAGAGACTGAATGCTTTGTGTATTGAATTATATTTTTTCCTTAATAAATGCTGCACCAATGCATCTGTTTCTGCCTGCCTGTCCCTTGCTGGCATGCTTCTGGCTACCTGACATTTCTTTGCCACTTGTGTGGAGCTTTCAGCCTTGCTTGTGGCAAGCTCTTAGGGATTCCACTGATTTTTAGTCATGGCACTCAATTTCTTCTGCCACTGATAGTGTCTGCTTTTTTTGAGATATGTTCTCAGTATAGCAATGGTGGCCCAAAATCTGTTTGCTTGCTTGAATCCCGAATGATGTTCATGGAACAGGCCAAGTGCATTCTGCTTGGCCTTCAGTTCCTGATGGTCCCATGGTATACCAGCCTTAAGGTGATGCCATGCTAGACCTCAAATGGTCGCTTGAATATTAGCCCACTATTCATCATTGCACTTAGCAGCTTCACAGATCTTCAATTTCTTGTGATTTTTAGACTTAGGTATAAGCACTAGAGTCTCTCCCTCACATGCCGTGATAGACTTTTCCAAAGGCTTTATCTTTAGGCGCTGTTCTTGTGCTTCAAAGACTGCAAAGTGTTCCTATGCTATTACACCAAGAAATGGCTCAATTCTTGGCTGTAGCTTTGAGCTACTTGAGTTCCTTCTTTGCAACAAAGTTATGCATTCTCTACCAGGGATGTTGATTGCTCCACATTTATAATCCACTTATTTCTGGACTATTTCCTAATTACATGAGGTCATTGCATCTTTCCTATCAGCCACTGTACCTAATTGCCTCATTAATGGTTTGGTATGAGCCAACAACATACTTGCTAATGCAGGTGGTGGTGATACTTTGACAGCCACTTGCTGGTCTTCAAGCAAAGGTACTGCATTTGCTAGATTCTGATCTGCCTGTGCATTATGGTAAGCTTGCAACTCTGCAGGTATTCCCAATTGCCTACTTGACTGAGTACCTAAGGAGCCTGCATTATTACCTACAGTGGGCACACTGTCAATATGGTCTTTTTTGAATATAGCTCAGCTTGTTGCACTGAATGTCAAAGCAAGCTGTTTTCCAACTGTTCTTCTGATACTTTCAACAAGGGGGCTTGGTTGGGTACTGGGCAACTTGGCTTTATATTTTGGCAGCATTTATACAGAGGTGAGTCAAATTAGAGAATGGTGTTACTGTTACAAGTCTTGGTATAAGAGTTGTAGAAGAATAGGGAGTTTAGCTAGTATTGTATTCCCTAAAACTTGAACTGATTTTTATTGAGGTTCCAGCGGCTCCTTATATACATTTTGCCAGATCAATTGCTGACTAATTGTATTTCCTAATGTAGGTTGTAGATGATGACTCATTTGATTGCATCATCATCACCCAATAAGACCATACTTAGTATATCTATTTCTGTCTGATAAGGATCTGCTGATTCATTTGCAGACTAATGCTACTGATTTGATAGATAATACTGATATACTGATAACCTAAACACATACTAATTGATTTGACTAAAAACTGATCTAACTTAAACATTCAAGCGGCAGATTGGAACATTCTCCCCTGCTAAAGTTGAGAGGGTTCTCCTGAATCTCTTTTCTTGTGATACCAATATCTTGATGGTTCAGTATTATCAGCAAGTCTTGCAAGCTTGAGTCTGTCCCTATGCACTAAGTCTTCCTGGATATTGCCTTATTTGTCCACCAGTTGGTAAGTTGCAAATGGACATTATCTGATGATCTTGAATGATCCTGTCCATTGTGGCTCAAACTTCTTCCAAGTGTTGTTTCTTAGCAATACAAAGTTCCCAACTGTCAATGCTTCTGGTGCTATAGTCTTATCAAATCTCTGCTCCATCTTTTCTGCACTTTGAGATGCTTTGGTCTGTGCCTCTTGACGTCTTTGTTCCAGTTGCTGGTGTCTACTTGGCTGACTGAGTTCATCTTCTAAGGCCTCTGTAAGCTTTGGTTGTGTGAGATCTCCTGGAATCCTTGGTTCACATCCATACACTAAGTAAAATGGTGATTGCTGGGTGGTGTTGTGTACTCTGACTCTGCATGCAAAGAGTGCTTGGTCTACATACTCATCCCATCTACTGACAACTCCATTTGCATACTTAGTCAGCATTTTTTCAAATAATCCATTGAACCACTCAGTGACTCCATTAGTTCTGGGTGATATGCCAAGGTTTTAAGTGTCTGATCTGCTGCATTCCCGGCTAAGCCTCTAATGTCTTTGCCATAATGTTTGCTCCTCTATCAGATAAGATCTCCACAGGGCATCCAAACTTTATCAGGATCTCATGGTAAATGAAACTTGCAACTTCTTGTTTGCTGGCTATTGGTACAGCTTTAGCAACTGGCCATTTAGTGGCATGGTCAATTGCTATTAAGATCCAACGGTTGCATTTCCTGGTAGTTGGCAGTCTTCCAATAAAGTCAATTCCCTATCTTTCAGATGGTCTTACAGGCTCTAAGGGAAAGAGTTTGGCAATTATCTGTGATTGGCTTTGGTTGATTTGGCAATTTGGACATGTTCTCACTAGCTTCT
>MCFE01000971.1:0-22758 GCA_002104905.1 Basidiobolus meristosporus CBS 931.73
ATTGCTTACGTATTGTAAACCGTAATGCGCGTAGAATGATCTTGCTGGCCCCAAGAGCAGTTTGAATTGTGGATGGGTTTGGTGGTTTGTCAGTGTCATTCTTGCAAAGGTACTATAGCAGCTGTAAAGGTTATAGTAAAATGCATTGGATGCTCCGGTGGCTGCTTCTTCCATAATTCTGCACTGATGTACATCCTTTGATAACATGCGCAAGAATCCTAATATTGATATTGGCATTTGTTGACTGCCGTAGCCATATGCACCAGATTCTTGTGTTTCTGAAGGTGAGCAGCCAGCATCCTTTGCTAGCTGCTTGGCCAATCTGAACTTTGTTGTGTATTGCTGAATGTCGCAAATGAATTGGGATACCTTTGGATTCTGAATATTGCTAATATTTCCAGTGTTAAGCTCTGTTGCAGTGGAAAAGGGCGTAATGCTGTAGCTATTTGCTGCTTGAATAGAATTCAGCAGTAAATGGCTAGTTGCATGCTCAAGAAACCTCAAATCATCCTCCATTGAAGTTCCATCGCAATAAACAGTGGTAAATATGCCACCTGATGAAGTTGATGTAATCTTGAAGCGATGAAGAATTGCCTTGACGGTTGAGATTATTCTGTGGGCCTCTTGCCAGCTTCTGACCTCCAAGCAGAGCTTTACAGCACTGGCAACTGTAGGGTGCTCATTGGTCCATTCAAGGAGGGTTTGCATATTCCCATAATAGCTTTGTTTTCAGGTGGGGTTTAAATCTCCACCTGGAGACAAAGCAATCAAAGCTCCGTGCATGGTAAACAAAGAGTTTTATAAACAAGAAGCCATAGACAAGCCAGCAAAAATAAATACACATAAATTTTCAAGTTTAATCTATAATGAGTGGTAAATTGGCGACTTTGCCAAACTTGAAAAGTCCAATACATGCCTAGGCAGGTGGATAACTGGTTATCATATTGACAGTGTAACCTATAGATTCAATCTATATGCGTGTTAATACACAATCATATTGCAAATAAACTTGTAGAAGTCGTGATAGAATATTCGTAAGTTGAAGCTTATAGAGGGGTGATTGCTTCCAAAATATACAATGGCAACTCCAGTCTGACAAGGAGGAAGATGCGCGTAATATTTGAGGCTATATTGATGGCCTTCTTGGCCAAATATAAAAGAGTACATTCATAAATATTGCCTCTAATTAAGGAGCCTCAGAGGAGGAGGAAAGTGATCCAGAATCCCAGTTGTGGGGGAGATACAATAGAGAGGCAGGCATTGGGGATATGGACGCTACAGTGGATTTGGAGGTTTGCGGGGACTATGATGGTCGCTGGGAACTTGGAGGATTTGCTTGAGCTGCTAATTTAATACATCATGCTGTTAAGCTTACTACCAATATTGCGATCATCCACAACTCTAAATCATGCCAAATAAAGGCCAATTTTTGAGGCTCTCTTTTGAGGCTCTCACTGGTTTTCTACCCATTTCCGCTTACGAGATAAACACTTGCCACTTTCATATAACATAGTATAGAAATCTCTATACCACGACTAGTGTTGTTGTTAACAGAAATCGAGTGTTTGTACTTTGGCTGCGGTGGTTGCCTCCGAAATATACTACATCATTTGACTGAAGCTTCCTAGATGCGATATCAATCAACCTCCATCTTGTATGTGTATATAAAGACTGGTGCTGAGCTTTATTTGAGTATTCAACATTCACAATGTACAAACAACTTACCGCAGCTTGTGCTCTACTAATGGCCGTCAATGCCTTTGGAAGTCCCGTGGATGTGTCAAGCACAAATGTAGCGAGCGCATCCATCTCCGATAGGGATCCACAAAGTGGCCAAGTGGTGAAGAGGTTCTTGTCCAACAAGGAAGAGGATGCGCAGAATATTCGACACTACATCGATGGCATTCTCGGCCAGATGTCAAGAAATACGTTCGATCAGACCCTCTCGGATAAGCAAGACGCCGACCAAGATGTCGAGGAAGAGGAGGGCAATCCAGAAGAGGCCCAGCTATGGGGGAGATACGGTGGATATGGGCGGCGGAGGGGCAGATACTGGGGACGAGGACGCTACGGTCGCTACGGTGGTTATGGAGGTCGATGGGGATATGGACGCTACGGGGGATATGGAGGGTATGGTGGATGCGACTGGGGTTGCTAAATAATAAGAATCAAGGTTTTCATTCACTCCAAAAGCACAGCTTGTCTGTGTGCTTGAATAAAGTACCGTTGCATTTTATCTATTGATAGTGAATGGCCATGTGATTATGACTCTTATTGAGAATGCTAGTTGGCAGAGACTCTCACTGCTCCAACGGTCACTTCTTTTCCGTACTTCGCGATGTATATCTCGAGTTGTTTAGAGGTAATCGTAGCAGTCGTGTTCCTTTTACGGTTGCAATCTTGCAGGGAAGGGTACAGGATTACTTTGGCGGAGGTGCCGGGTGGACCGGAAGTGATGCTTGTGATATCTACCGGTTCGCAGGTCACGTGTTGACATGAGCTGATGTTGACACGGTTAAGGAGCAGAGAAGGGTATTGAATCGCATTGTGTGTGTTTCACCACTGAATTGAATACTGAAGAGGACTGTATAGAGCTTTAAGGGGATAGGGACGGTAGGCAAGGAGAGATAGGCAGAGTTACCATGGCAATGAAGGGGAATATTTGATCACTCCTGGGTGTATTACCCTTACTTCAGTTTCTAGCCAAGCGAGCCCGTTCCTTGCTACTAGTAACATAAAAAGGCTTAAATCAAGTGAAGTACGGGCGCTACAATTTTATAGTATGAGTAGCTTGTTTTAGTGTGCGTGACTTGAATTTCTATTCGCTGTAAGTGTAAAACCGGATTGAATGCATGCATATACATTCGTAGAGTGAAAGAACTCACTGGCTCTTGTGGAAATCTATTCAAAACACGAATCTTTATAGCCTTTCCATTACTTATAGTGGTGGTGAAAGACACGCCCGGTTGATGCGTGGATAAGGTGAAAGGCTTTACCTACTTAGGTATTTATCCCAAGTGAAATGTAAGTATCATTGCTTAGTGAAAGGTTCCACGAGGTCGGGGTTCTCGAAGACTTTGCTAAAGACGTGGGGACAAAACCGGGGAGATACGCGATGAGAGACGGGGATTACGTCCTATTGAACCTCCATCACTCCCTACCACGGCTGTCCCTCACCGGCTTCCATACGAGGATTCTGATTCAACCTCTCGTCTGCCCCACAGCACGGATAAGATCTTATGACCATCTGAGCTTTGTGGAGAGTATCTTTTGAGCGTTTGTTCGATAACTATGATGGCTATGATAGATAAATAAACTTACTTTGGCGCCTGATGGTAAGATGGAGCATCTATCGCATTCCACTTGCCAAGTTATTACCTACTGATACTTACATAGACGATCATAAGGTTTATTGTAGTCATACTCAAAATATTATTATCTCTTCAGTATTCTCAACAGCAGTGCAGTGGCCTCAGCACTTGCTGTTGTGAACAGTTTCCTTCACAGGTATGGCTAAAGGCTCAATATACTGGGACATTGGCATGCTTTGTACGGTGCTCCAGCTGTCTTTCAGAGAGGCCCGTACTGTTTAGCCGATTACAGCACACTAACATATATAAGCCATGTCATTATTTCTTGTTACTAATTACCTTCTGCAGAAAGCCAAATACCAACACATGACTTGCTTTGTACTCCCACTGCAGGTAGCTAGCAGATATACAATTGTACTGCATAGGACTCTACTTCATATAGTAATTTGGTGTTATTTTGAACAATGATAAGCAAGAGTAGGAACTCTCCATTGCTCTAAAGCTACTGGTAAAACATAAGCTCAGTAAACTTGTTCTAGGCAGCATTCCAACTCATATTTTCGCAATAAATAACCTTGTAGCATATAGAATGGTGCTGATAGCTCCTTGATCCATACTGTTGGCCATTGGATGCAGTAGGGATTTTAAACCTACATCGACTCCTGAGTGAGCAGTTCTTTATGTAATTGATGATTGATAATTGCTTACAGGTGCCCAGGTACAATAGGCCTCTGCTTTCCTCATTTAAATATCACCAGAACCCTTGGTTTACTGGACACTTCTGAACCGGTATTGCACTGGCAGCTTCAGGTACCATATCAAGTACCAAACATTCTTCACAATGCTTTAATATTTGAAATATTTACAACAGGCACTATATAACTAAGAATGACAAAGTAGTAGTCCGAATACTTGTGGCAGTTATCAGTACTTGAGCCGCAATCCCTGCCAATATCACCTACAATGAACTTACTTACAAGCAAGCCATATGCACAGTGAGATAAGTACGGAAGTATACTAATTTTATACTATCGCAGCCTAACTCTAAGCTTATTTATTCCTCGTTCGGCTGACCTATACTTGAGGATGTACTGCGGCAGGTTGGCTGTATGCGTAACCGACTAGGAATACATGGATGTAGCTAGATAGGTTCAAGATATGTGATAAATGTTTTAATCAACCATGCCACTCTTTAATGAATATGAGTTGTGGCAGCAACGGAAGGGGATACGGTGATAGGACACATTGGTACATGGAGATGGCGAATGCCAACCAAGGAGTTGAGGAAGAGGAGGGCAATCGTGAAGAGGCCCAGCTATATGGGAGATACAGCGGGTATGGGTGGTGGAGGGGCAGATACTGGGGACGAGGACGCTACGGTCGCTACGGTGGTTATGGAGGTCGGCGGGGATATAGAGGCTAAGGTGGATGCGACTGGGGTTGCTGAATAATAAGAGTCAAGGCTTTCATTCACTCCAGCAACGAATAAAGTACTGTCGCATTTTATCTACCGACAGTGAATGGCCATATGTATAATTCGATGGGATGTATTCTTTGTAACTCTTATTGTGAATGCTAGTTGGCTGAGACTCCTGCTTCTTTTCCGTTATTTGGAGGTAGTCGCAACAATCCTGTTCCTTTTCCTGTTGCAATCTTACAGAGAAGGGTACAGGATTGCTTTAGCGGAGGTGCTGGATGATCCGGAAGTAATGCTTGCGGTATCTACCGGTCACATGCTAGCATGAGCCGAGGTTGATACGCGGGTTAGCAGTGCCACGGTTAAGGAGCAGAGAACGGTATTGAATCGCACTGTGTGTGTTTTACCGTCAAATCGAATATTAAAGAAGATTGTATAGAGCTACAAGGGGATAAGCACTGTGACCATCTGAGCTTTGTGGAGTGTATCTAACCATGACGGCTATGGTAGATAAATACACTCATGATGAAGTATCTATCACATCAAGCTACTAGTCAAGTTATTACTTACACTCTGATCACTGACTGACACTTACACCATCATATCTCTGGTGTATAGAAGATCATAAGGTTTGTTGTAGTCATTTTCACAGAATCATTATCTCCTCCGTACTCTCAGCAGAAATACTCTGACCTCAGCACTAAAGTCTCAATATACTGTGATATTGGCAGGCTTTGTACAGTTCTCCAGCAGTCTTTCACCTTGGTGGCGATAACTCCTTGATCCAAACTGTTAGCTATTGGAGCTGGTATACTTTGTATTGCAGCTGGCCTGCTTTAGGGATTCTGAACGTACATCACCATGTACTGATGATTGAAAATTGGTCAAGTGCGATAGGCCTCTGCTTTCCTCATTTTAGACACTTCTAAATCAGTGTTGTACTATCAAGTACCCTATATTCTCCACAATATCAAGTACCCTATATTCTCCACAATATCCCAATATTTGAAGATATTTGCAACAGATACTGTACAACTAAGAATGAAAATGGAATACTTGAGGCAATCAATGGTTGTCATTTAGTAATAATGATCGCAGCTAGTTCTCAGTGCTTGAACCGCAGCCCCTTCCAATATCAGCTAGCATGAACTTACAACAAGCTATATGCACTGAGAATATATTCGATAAGTACACTAATTTTTATATTATCGCAGCCTAACCTGGAGCTTACTAATTCCGCTTACCATACACCGACCAAGTATATACTTCGGGATTTACTGCGGCAGGTTAACTGTATGTGTAACCGACTGGGAATAAATGCTGGAGTTGGCTCAAGAGATGTCATCAATCATGCCATTCTTCAGTAAATATGAAGATATAAAGGAATCTATGGCATCAACAGAAAGGAATAATGACGCTACAGTGACAGGATACATTGGTACATGGAGATGACTGCAACTGGAAGTTCACACAATCAATATTAGCATGTGGTTAATATGGAGGTGGCTAACCTGTAACATATCTGCTAAACAAATGATCTTTTTAAGCTTTTTGTTGTGTTATGCGTGTTTGATTGAATGAAGAGCCACTAAACAGCTTCTATTGAACAGCCAAATGGATCACCCGCAGCGCTTCCCACTGAAGGCAGAGGTAAAGTTGGGTGTCTTTAATAAGCTCCATCATCAGCTTCTGCTGTGCGGGTATATATACTCATAATCAGCTCAAGTGCTTCATTCAGATTCACAATGTACAAGCACTTCTCCGTCACCTTTGCTCTCCTAATTGCCTCATATGCGGTGGCAACCCCTGTGCAGCCAGAAGCAACCAATGTAGCAAGTGCTTCCATCTCCATCCGGGACCCACAAAGCGGCAAAATGATAACACAATTCCAGTCCACAAAAGACGAAGATGCTCGCGCCATTCTTGACGACATATTCGGCCAAATGTCAGGCGGTGGGTTGGCAGATGAACAAGCGTCTCCTACAAGTGAAGACACTGACTCTGAAGAGGCCGAGCTTTGGGGTAGATATGGTGGCTATGGAAGATGGGGAAGCAGATACTGGGGACGAGGACGTTACGGTCGCTATGGTGGCTACGGAGGCCGATGGGGATATGGGCGCTACGGGGGATATGGTGGCTATGGTGGATGCGACTGGGGTTGCTAATGCACTACATCCTTACGTTTAATAAACATCATAATGACAATGCTCATCGTAATTAATCAGTGATGTTTACCAAGCTGCAGCATGGAGAGAAAGTCGGATATGTGTATGGATAAGGTGGATGTCTAGGCAAAGATAAGTCTTATTGCAGTTTGGCTGTCAATTATCTTCATAAATGGTGCCAATCTTTACCTTTAAATGCGGTCAATTTTTACCTTCAATGCTGTCAATTTTTACCTTTTAATGGTGTACTGTTAGTAGTCATTTTTTTTCGCATGATAACACTACTCTAGAAGCTCTTATTGTATCTTCCTAATGCCTGTAGAATAGATGCAAAATATAATATATCGTTCGTCCGAAACCCATCGATTCCGCGAAGCTTCCTAGATGCGATATCAATCAACCTCGATCTTGTATCTGTATATAAAGGCTGGTGCTGAGCTTTATTGGAGTATTCAACATTCACAATGTACAAACAACTTACCGCAGCTTGTGCTCTACTAATGGCCGTCAGTGCCTTTGGAAGTCCCGTGGATGTGTCAAGCACAAATGTAGCGAGCGCATCCATCTCCGATAAGAACCCGCAAAGCGGTCAAATGGTGAAGAAGTTCTCGTCCAACAAGGAAGAGGATGCGCAGAATATTCGACACTACATCGATGGCATTCTCGGCCAGATGTCGAGGAATACGTTTGATCAGACTATCTCGAGCAAGCAAGGCGCCGACCAAGGAGTCGAGGAAGAGGAGGGCAATCCTGAAGAGGCCCAGCTATGGGGGAGATACGGTGGATATGGGCGGCGAAGGGGCAGATACTGGGGACGAGGAGGTTACGGTCGCTACGGTGGTTATGGAGGTCGGTGGGGATATGGACGCTACGGGGGATATGGAGGGTATGGTGGATGCGACTGGGGTTGCTGAATAATAACAAGGATCAAGGCTTTCATTCACTCCAACAACACAGCTTGTCTGTGTGCTTGAATAAAGTATCGTTGCATTTTATCTATCGATAGTGAATGGCCATGTGATTATGACTCCTATTGAGAATGCTAGTTAGCAGAGACTCTCACTGCTCCAACGGTCACTTCTTTTCCGTAGTTTCGAGGTAATCGCAGCAAACCTGAACCTTTTCCTGTTGCAATCTTGCAGAGAAAGGTACAGGATTGCTTTGGCGGAGGTGCCGGGTGGTCCGGAAGTTATGCCTACGGTGTCCAATGGCCCGGCAGTCACGTGTTGCCATGAGCCAAGGTTGATACGCAGGTTGGCAGTACCATGTTTAAGGAGGAGAGAACGGTATTGAGTCGTATTGTGAGTACTTCACCGTTGAATCGAATATTAAAGAAGATTGTGTAGAGCCATAAGGGGATATGCAGAGTTACTAAGATAATGAAGGGGAATAATATACAACTTTATCGTGTGTATGACTTGTTATAGTGTGTGTGGCTTGGGTTTCGATACGTAAACAAATGGCATAGTTGCTTTGATTGAATGCATGCATATAATCGTAGAGTGAAATAACTCATTGAAATCTCTATAGTCTTACCGTTAGGCATATAACTGATAGTGGTGGTGAAAGATGATACCCCGTTGATGCCCCGTTGATGCCCCGTTGATGCGTAGATAAGCCTTTCATACGAGGATTCTGGTTCAAAATCGTCTGCCTCAAAACACGGATTTTGACCAGGACAAGATCTTGTGACCATCTGAGCTTTGTGGAGTGTATCTAACCATGACGGCTATGGTAGATAAATACACTCATGATGAAGTATCTATCACATCAAGCTACTAATCAAGTTATTACTTACACTCTGATCACTGACTGACACTTACACCATCATATCTCTGGTGTATAGAAGACCATAAGGTTCATTGTAGTCATTCTCAGCAGAAATACTCACTTACTGCTATTCCCAACTCTTCCTTCACAGGTATGGCTGAAGTCTCAATATACTGAGAGATTGGCAGGCTTTGTACAGTACTCCAGCAGTCTTTCGGAGATGCTTTCACTATTCAGCTCACTACAGCACACTAAGTATAAACATGACATCAGCCAAGCAACAAGCATTATTTCTTGGTACTCATAGTAAATTCCAACACATGACTTGCTTTGTATTCCCACTTCAGGTAGCTATAGGATATACATAGACTCTGCTTCATACAGTATGTTGGTGCTATGCTGACTATTGTCAAGTGAATATAAGAGCTTTCCATAGCTCTTGCTCTACTGGTAAAATTTAAACTCGGTAAACTTATTCCTGTCCTCACAATAGATACCTTTGTAGCATAAAGCATGTTGGTGGACTTTGTGGTATATGTTTTCTATAATATTTGAAGAGCTCCACGCCTGCTGAGATATTCACAAATGAGACTATACAACTAAAAATGATCACTTAATAAATGGACGTTGTTTGATAAGAATCCTTCAATACTTGAACCAGCCTATACGAATATCAAACGAACTATATGCACTACAAGGGAATATATTATATAAGTACAGAAGTACAATAATCTTTATATTTTGTATACCACCGTTCAGCTGAGCTATACGCTGACTCCATATATACTTCAGGGTGTGCTGTGGCATGAGTAACCGGCTAGGAATAAATACTGGAGTTGGATGTAACTAGATAGGTTTATCAAGCTCCATCATCATTCCATTCCTGAAGATGTGGAGGGAGTTATGGCAGCAACGGAAGGAGATTAGGACGCTACGTTTCTGGGGCACATTGGGGCATGGAGATGGCTGCAACTGGAGTCAAAATTTGGTCCACACAATCAGCAGCGGTATCCTCAATATGTGGCTAATATGTACAATCCGCTCAACTCCTTCAAAATGCACCAGCACTTCTTCATCACCATTACTCTCTTAATCACTTCGTATGCGGTGGCGATTCCTGTGCAGCCAGAAGTGACCAATATAGCAAGCGCTTCCATCTCCATCCGGGGCCCACAAAGCAGCAAAATGATAACACAATTTCAATCCACACAAGACGAAGATACTCGCGCCATTCTTGACGACATACTCGGCCAAATGTCAGGCGGTGGGTTGGCAAATGAACAAGTGAAGACACTGACTCTGAAGAGGCCGAGCTTTGGGGTAGATATGGTGGCTATGGAAGAGAGGGGAGTAGATACCGGGGACGAGGACGTTACGGTCGTTATGGTGGTTACGGAGGTCATTGGGGGTATGGTGGCTATGGAGGCTATGGAGGCTACGGTGGATGCCACTGGGGTTGCTAATTCACCACATCCTTACCTTAAATAAACATCACATTGTCAATGTTTCATGCTAAACTTCATACTAAGCCTCATCGTAATTAATAGAAGCCACTCGGTGATGTTTGCATAATTCATTAAGCTGCAGTTTTCATAGTCCCCAAGCTGCAGTAGGGATAACAAGTCAGATAGGTTGTGGTAGTGGATGTGTAGGTGGGTATCAACAGTTTGGCAGTCAATTGAAGTGTTTCTTTTTCGCAGCATTTTTACCGGCCACGTTAGTGGAAACACACATACTTACTTCATCAGTATGCTTGTCCTTATCTTACTAACAACAGTATACTAGAGCTAGCACAAAGCTTCCTAATGCTTGTAACATAGATTCGACTGAAACCCATCAATTCTGCGAAGTGTCCTAGATGCAATGTCTATTAACCTTCATCTTGGCCGAAAACCGGCTTAGTATATAAATCGAGTGCTCAGCATTCACAATGTACAAGCAACATACCGCAGCTTGTGCTCTACTAATGGTCGCCAGTGCCCTTGGAAGTCCCGTGGATGCGTCAAGCACAAATCTCCGATGGAAACCCACAAAGCGGCCTAGTGGTGAAGAAGTTCTTGTCCAATAGGGAAGAAGATGCGCAGAATATTCGACACTACATCGATGGTATTCTCAGCCAGATGTCAAGGAATACTCTTATAAAATAACTGGCCTATGCACATGAATAGATTTTTGCTACTTGGCGTATGTGTGGTGAGTGCAATATAACTCGATAGTATGCGTGGCTTGGGCCTCTAAACGTAATTTAATGCCGTAGTGATTCTTTCTTCTTATCTGAATGTATGCATGCAGAGTTCGATCGAGGAATATGAGTAAAGAGTAACAATGAGCTGGAACGAGTTGTTCTTTCTACTTTTGACAAAATCACACGCCGACTCTTATAGCCGTATGAAGCAACCTTAGGCCATTGAATTGCAAATGTTTTGTTAAGTTGCTAAGTCAAGGTCAAACAAAGTCCAATGTAAGTCTGATTTGATGCCTTGCTGCACATTCAATCACTGCACAACATGATGTGGTACTCTTTGATACTTTGGGCATTTTTCATGATGGCCATACTTATTCAGCACTATCTATTGACTTTGAAATGTAAAATGTGATTTTTATGGCAACCTTTGTGACATAGCAGCTGTGAAATACAACAGGACTGCTGTATTTTATTAAGTTGCCACCTAAATACTCATGCTAACTTAGTCACATAGATCTTATTCTTTGATAACCATTCTGTCCTGACCAATTTCATGTTAGGATTTACTTAGAATATTTTCACTAAATTATCAGGTGCTCAGATTATGATCTTTCTCAAACTTGTCTAATAGCCCCCAAACTTTGCACACATATTCTTGGTACCTCCCTTAACAAACTGTACACACTTGTTTGCTCCACTTGATCAAGAGTATAAATATCATACTTTTGATCAATCAATCTAAAAATGAATAACAGGTTAATTCTCTGGTTCTCCACATCACTTCCAATGCTCCTCAGAATATTCCTACAAGAACCATGCCTTAGGTGCTAAACACTAGTAAGCCTCATCTGCTGTTACATATGTGGCAAATTTTCAGTGCTGGTCTGTGGAAAGCATGGAGTAAATGACATACAGCCTTAGTCACCATACAGATTTGATATGTTCCATGTACTTATGATGCTTTATTTTTGTAGGAGCCAATAGTGTAGCTTTCAGCCTATTGCAGATTAAAACACATAATTAGCATTCCAAAGGAGTAATCATGGAGGTAATGTTGTAAAAATTCGTATTTTCCACCTAAATATTCACCTAACTTAGTCACTTAGATCATCACCTTCAAATCCTAGAGAATAATGACCAAATTCCTTGTCGGGATTTACTTAGAATATTTTCACCAAAATACCAGGTACCCAGAACATGAAAATTCTCAAAGTTGTCCAAACAGCCCCAAACCTTGTACACATGTTCTTGGGACCTTCCTTAACCTATTCTACGTGTTTGTAATGCCAAGACCATGTAAAAGTATAAATACTACTTTTACATTCAATAAATCATTAAGTGAAAACCACATAATCTACTTGTTCTCCAAATCACTTCCAATATCTCCAAGACTCTTACAACAGGTTATGAGCCCCAAGCTGTCACTCTCTGCAATGTCTACTACTGCTATTACTGGAATTTTTCCCTCTGCTGAAAAGTTGGATGGCTCTAACTACCAAGTGTGGAAGGTGAAGATGAAGATGCTGCTACAAGAAAGAGGCCTTTGGGATATTGTCATGGGAGAAGAAAGCCCTCCTAAAAACGTGGGAGAGGAAGCCTTAAAGTACCAGAAGAAAGAACAAAGTGCCTTTAACTGCATTTGCCTTAATGTCAAGGACAAATTGCTAATTCAATGCTCAAGAGCAAAAACGGCAAAGAATGCCTGGAAGGCATTAGAAGACACCTACCAGTCATGTTCAGCTGCCAAGAAAATGTATCTGAGAAGAAAATTCTTTACTACAAAGATGCTGCCAGGAGAAGAAATGAAAAATCTAATTAACAGAATTACCCTGCTGGTAGATGAGATGGAATCTGTGGGCGTACCAACTACTGATGAGGATGTGATAGTTACCATCCTGAATAGCCTGACAGACGAGTTTCAGGGCCTTGTATCAGCCCTAGAGTCCAGAACTGAAGATTTGACCTTAAATTACGTATATGGAAGGCTCCTGGATGAAGAATTAAGAAAATCAAGCGCCAATAAGAAGGAAGAAGAAAATGCTTTAATAAGCAATGATAACCAACAAAGGAGGTACCCAAGACCCTACAAAGGCAACAACAACCTATTTTGCAACTACTGCAAAAGGAAAGGACACACATCAGACCGGTGTTTCAAAAAGAGAGATTATCAGCAAAAGAAGCCTGAATATGGAAATGCTGCAACAACTGAAGATAGACTATTCATATCTGCACTAAATATGACCACAAACAAGGATTCTCAGACGTGGTATATTGACTCTGGAGCTTCTCAACACTTTACACACCAAAAAGAACTTTTTACCCAATATCAAGAAATTCCAATTAAGAAGGTTTTCATGGGTGACGATAGAACACTTGATGCAGTGGGAGAAGGAACTATCCAAGTAAACCTTAGAAGCAGTGAAGGAAGCCATACACTGACCTTTAAAGAAGTACTCTATGTACCAGAAATAGCCAAGAACCTACTCTCTGTAAGCAAGGCCACAGCAGAAGGACTCAGTTTCAGTTTTGACAATTCTGGATGCAGGATCACTGATCAAAATGGTGCCCATATTGCTTTGGGCATCAGAGATCAGAATCTATACAAGTTGACTTATATTCCATCATATTTGGAAGCCAATATAAGTAACTTAAATGAAGAAACACCAATGCTTTGGCACAGGAGATTTGGACACATCAATTTTGATTATTTGCGTAAAATGATCAAAGATCAGCTAATTTCTGGAGTGAAAATTGCTCCCCCAGCTAATTTGGAGCACTGTGAAGCCTGCATATATGGGAAACAGGCCAGACAACCGTTCAAGAGCTCTGGGCTAATCAAAACTAAGAAAAAATTAGATCTAATTCACTCAGATCTGTGTGGACCTATGCAAAATTTATCCTTAGGCGGGATGAAGTATTTAATCACTTTTATTGATGATTATACAAGATACACATGGGTCTACTTCATGGAGAGAAAGGAAGAAGCTCTGTCTAAGTTCAGGGAGTTTAAAGCCATGGTGGAGAGAGAAACTGGTGAAAAAATCAAGAAAATACGCTCTGACAATGGTGGAGAATATACCTCAAAACTCTTCATCCACTTCTGCAAAATTCATGGGATAAAGCAAGAGACTACTGTATCATACTCCCCACAGCAAAATGGAGTAGCAGAACAAGCTAACAGATCAATAATTGATATGGCAAGATCTATGATCCATGATCAAAAATTATCCTATGATTTTTGGGCGGAATCAGTTGCCACTGCTGTATATCTTAAAAATAGGAGTTATAACAGAATACTTCGTGATTCTACTCCATTTGAAGCATGGTATGGATACAGACCAAGTGCAGAACATCTAAGAATATTTGGGTGTACAGCATATGCCAAAAAACTGGCCGGAAATCAGTCAAAATTTGAGCCAAAAAGTGTAAAATGCATATTTTTGGGCTACTGCAATGAGAGTAAGGCATACAGACTCTACAATACCGAAGCAAAGAAGCTGATCAAGTCCAGGGATGTGTTGTTTGATGAAAATTCAAAATTTTCACAAAAAATGACATCAGATGATGACGAAAATTTGATCTCAAGTCCACCAATTGTCAGGATTGAATCAGAGCAAAACAATGAAACTTTTTTCACTCCAGAGGACTCTACAACCGTGGTTCAGCCAGAATCAGTGCCCAGGAATATCCCAGAAGTGATCATTCCAGTATCAAATGCCCGGAGATCCAATCGGACAAGAAATAGCCCAAATTACTATATCAATGAGGGTACAAACTTAGCCTATGCCTATTCAGTCCATGTTGATGAACCCCAGACTGTAAAAGAGGCCCTAAATAGCCCTCAGACAAAGTTTTGGAGATCTGCAATGACTGAGGAATATCAGGCCCTGATGGAAAATCAAACTTGGGACTTAGTCAAATTACCAATCAACCGAAAATCAATTGGATGCAGATGGGTCTTTAAGACAAAATACAAGGCTGATGGTACAATTGAAAGATACAAAGCAAGACTTGTAGCCAAAGGTTACTCTCAAACAAAAGGACTTGACTATACTGAGGCCTTTGCACCGGTAGCCAAGTTTAATTCCATCAGATTAATATTGGCTATTGCAGCCAAATATAAGTTTTTTATTCATCAAATGGATGTAAAAACTGCATTTTTGAATGGAGAACTTGATGAGGACGTGTATATGGACCAGCCTGATGGGTTTGTTGACCAAGATAACCCCCATTTGGTCTGCAAGCTTAAAAAGTCACTATATGGTCTCAAACAATCACCGAGAGCCTGGAATTGCAAGATAGATTCTTATTTGGAATCTTTGAGTTTCAAAAGGAGTAATGCTGACTATAGTATATACTATAAGCCAGATAGAGCAAATCCAGTTCTATTAGCTCTATATGTGGATGATCTTATTATAGCCGCCAATAACCTAGAAACATTGGAAGAGACTAAATCCAGCCTATCTAAGGAGTTCAAGATGTCCGATCTAGGAGAACTTAGTTACTACTTAGGGATTAAGTTCTCCATAGACAGAAGTACCCAGACTATTACCCTAAGCCAATCCAAGTATATTCAAGATATACTAAAGAAGTACAAAATGGAAGACTGTAAACCGGCAGCTACCCCAATGGAGACAAACCTTAACTTGGTCAAAACTCAACCAAAGCAAGAGAGCTTGGTGCCATCTGAAAGCCCTGACTTTCCTTATCAATCTATGGTCGGCAGTCTGATGTATATCATGCTTGGAACACGTCCAGATATCTCATATTCAGTGGGAGTTGTCAGCCAACATAATCAGAATTATGGATCTGATCATATTGCAGCAGTTAAGCGGATTTTTAGATACCTAAAAGGAACTGCTGATATCTGTTTAAGATACACTTATAAGGATTCAGAACAGGATCTTGTGGGATACTCTGATGCTGATTGGGGACGAAATTTAGAAGACAGAAGATCCACCACAGGATACACCTTTCTCTACTGTAAAGGAGCCATTTCATGGAATTCAAGAAAGCAACCAACCGTAGCACTTTCTACTACAGAGGCAGAGTATATGGCAGCCTGTGAAGCTACAAAAGAAGCAATGTGGTTAAGAAAGCTCTTTACAGATTTAGGCCTATGTCAAAAAACGCCTATTACTTTATTTCAAGATAATCAAGGATGTATACAATTAGGTAGAAATCCAACTTTTCATGCTAGAACCAAGCACATAGATATTAGACATCATTTCATACGTGAAGCTATAGAGAATAACTTAGTTAGCTTAGTTTACTGTCCTACAGATGAAATGATTGCAGACATATTTACCAAACCATTAGCTAGAGACAAGTTTGAATATCTTAGGTCAAAATTAGGACTAGTCAGTATGAACATTTAGCTGAGTGGGAGTGTTGTAAAAATTCGTATTTTCCACCTAAATATTCACCTAACTTAGTCACTTAGATCATCACCTTCAAATCCTAGAGAATAATGACCAAATTCCTTGTCGGGATTTACTTAGAATATTTTCACCAAAATACCAGGTACCCAGAACATGAAAATTCTCAAAGTTGTCCAAACAGCCCCAAACTTTGTACACATGTTCTTGGGACCTTCCTTAACCTATTCTACGTGTTTGTAATGCCAAGACCATGTAAAAGTATAAATACTACTTTTACATTCAATAAATCATCAAGTGAAAACCACATAATCTACTTGTTCTCCAAATCACTTCCAATATCTCCAAGACTCTTACAACAGGTAATCCATAGTATTCTGGTATTTTCTTGTACAGTGAAGGGCTTAGATAAGCACAAAACACAATCTGCACATTGAGTGCAAGTCTTTTATAGAATAAAGTATCAGTAACTGCTGAAGGAGCAAAGGCACTGCATAGCTATTGCTTGCTTAATTTGAACCCACAGCCTTAGTATCTATCGCAGATAAGTTACTTGGTTAAGTGTTTTGCAGGTTTACCAATGTAGGTGAGCTTATTAAATGATTCAAGTGCTTGCAGCCAGATAAGTAAACATGTGAAAACACAGAGTGCAGCTTTAACTGATTGTAGATGATAGGCATCTAAAATTGTGGCTTCACATATAGCTTCTTTTATAGGACTCATGGCAAGGATTAAAGTTCTAAGGGTGCTGCAGCCCTTTGCAAGTTTTTCAATTTCAATTAGCTTACAGTGGCTGCACAAAATGCACTGTAACAATGTAAACTCTCTCTGACAACTATAGTTGTCCAAAAGCAAAAGCCCATGTGCAGTGCTACAACAGTAAGGTATAATGTAAAGCAAAGCCCTAAGAAAAATGATAAGAAAAGACTTGATAAATTACGTTATAATGTCAGCCAAATTCTAAATTTCTCAGACTCTAGATGCACCAGTTATTGACTGCCAGACAGACAAGCAGACATATTTTCCAGCAGGAGACTAGGCCAACCAGCATGCACACCAAATTTAATGATCAGTTACATAGTACTTCCCACAAACATAGCAACTGAAAATCTGAGGGGAGACCACCTGCTGAATACCAGCCAAATGCCATCAGAATATTAGCCAAATACTAGCTGAAAATCAATTTATCACTTACTTTAGAACTTTGTGTGGAGAAAGCTATATTATGGATACCTAGTATTAGTAAATACTTGATATTTTAGCTGCCAATGTGATTACTGAGCTGTTAATTGCTTTTCTTCCAATGCTGCACCGGTTTAAGTGATAGAGTGCTTAAATCTCACCTAAACTTAAGAATGTATAAGTAGCAATGTACACTGATGCAAATGTATTGAATAGTTGCCTGCTCCTTAAGTCAGAGGTGCTTAAAATACTCAAAGTGTTTTAGCTTGCTTGATATTGCCATACAATTGCACTCTTTAGCAGGGCATTGCTTTGGGGTGTCATGATATGTCAAGAGGTAGGATGAAATCAACGAGTTTTTTCCTTGGCCGGAAGGTCTGGGTAATCTTGTAAAATTTCATCGTGCTGGGGATTGACCATTGCAATTATTGGTCATCAACGAGGAATTCCTAGTAAGCGCAAGTCATCAGCTTGCGTTGATTACGTCCCTGCCCTTTGTACACACCGCCCGTCGCTACTACCGATTGAATGGCTTAGTGAGACCTTCGGATTGGCGCTTGGCAGCTGGCAACAGCAGCTGATTGCTGAGAAGTTGGTCAAACTTGGTCATTTAGAGGAAGTAAAAGTCGTAACAAGGTTTCCGTAGGTGAACCTGCGGAAGGATCATTAACAAATTATCCAATACCAACCACTTGTGCACTGTTGAAGTATGCTTTGGTAGAGTGTTGAGGTGATTGTGGCAACGCAATCTCTCGATCTGCCAGGGTTTTTACCAATACTAAACAAACAAACGTCTTATCAATCTGACTGAACTTCATTTTACAAATGAAAATACAACTTTTAACAATGGATCTCTTGGCTCTTGCATCAATGAAGAACGCAGCGAATTGCGAAAAGTAATGTGAATTGCAGAATTCCGTGAATCATTGAATCTTTGAACGCACATTGCGCTCTCTGGTATTCCGGAGAGCATGCCTGTTTGAGTATCAGTTAACTATTCTCAAGCTACACTCTTTTAAAAGCGTGCAGCATGGAATTGAGTTATCCCGGTACGAGTGCTTCGGCACTGCAACTGGGAGACTTGAAACTGATATCGCGGGAGCAGTGGTCATTAAGGATCAGCTCTTTGTAGGTGTACTAGTTGGAGGCGTCGCAAGACGTTTTCATTCTTAACACCATTACGCAAAGTTCGGATCTGACGACTGCAACCAACGAACGCAGGAACGCGCTTAGGGGAGGGAAAGTCACCAAGTTGGTGAAATCTTTATTTGGGTTAAGAACTAATCTAAGTACAAATAAAGAAGCCAATTAAGAGGTCTAGAACCTCTCTAATAAGTAATCTAATTTATGTTTTGTTTCATCTCTAATGTTTGTTTCAATAAAGTAAAGCTCATCAGGGGTAAATATAAAATTCAGGGGTTTTGGGGGAAGTACAAATTGTAGATGTTTCTGATCAATATAATCCAAGACTGGAACCCAGCCTGGGATTAGGTGTAGTAGGAAAGGTGTGTGGACTTGTAAGTAGCTCTGCCACATAGATCTTAGATGGTCCTGAGCCAGTAGTCTTGGTTTCTCAGCTTTTTGAAGTTTTGAAGCAAGCTCTGTTACTACAGCAGAGCCAACCAGGGTGTGCCAGCAAGAAGATTTCAGGGAGGAGTTAGATTGAAGCCATAGTTTGATGGAGGGGTTATGTGATTTCTGAAGTTTGACTAGGAAGGAAGCCCGGAGATAGATCATTCGGATTTGGTATGGGTAGAACCCAAAGGCTCCATTAGTTGCATGGATATAGGGAGATACTGGAAGATAAGGTACCAAGGATCTGATACACTGATGGAGAAATTTATCCAGGCGGTGAAGTTCTCTGGAGGTTAGGGGTATAATGTGGAGACCAAATTCAAGTACTGGCAGCACATACTGCTTCAGAAGTATAGGGATCTTTTGAATTGGAGTGTCTGGAGTGACTACTACCAGAAGCTTTTTGAGAGCCTGTTGGGCAAGACGGATCCTATTATTCAGGTGGAGCTTTGAGTCAATCCCATGTTGACAAAACGGCAGACCTAGATATATTGCAGTTTGTTGTGGCAGAATGCTAGTGTTCTGTATAGTTGTAGTGCATCCAATTGGGACTGTCTTGGAAATTGAGAGTGAGAGGTTGTTGGCAGCCAAGTACTTCTCAATGATGGCAGTGTCTGCTATGGGATTAGGAGTAGCAATCTTGATATCATCCGCATAGAGAGTTAGTAGTGGATAGGGAGAGTCTGGTGAGGGGCCTTTTGGAAATAAAGGAAAGTCATGTAGGAATATCACAAATAGTAAGGGACCTAGTACAGATCCTTGGACTACTCCATTTGGAACCTCATAAGTCTCTGATGTGCAACTTGGATGCAAAATTTTGGCTGAGTTCTCACAAAATAGAGAACGTACAAGAAGGGTCATTGGTAGTGTGGTAACTGCTAATAGCTTTCTCCAAAGCAGAGCTCTGTCCACAGAGTCAAAGGCTTTAGTAATGTCAAACAGAATGGTTGGCAATGAGAATTGAAGTGAATGATCATGGCTTAGCACTACAGCCATATCCAAGGAGAGTTTGGGCAAGAAGCCAAACTGAGAAGGATGGAATGGATATAGTTGAGATTGCAAGGATCTTGCTATCATAAGCTCAAAGATTTTCCGGCAGGTTGGTAGGAGTGAAACTGGCCGGTAAGAACCTGGGAGTGAGTGTTTCCCCTTCCCTTTGTATAAGGGTATTACATTTGCCTGTGACCAGGCCTTTGGGGTAGTCAATTGTTGGGCACAGATAGAGTAGAATGGGAGAAGTAAGTGACTCATTTTGGAGTAGCACACCCGGAGTAGATCGTAGGTAATCAAGTCATGTCCAGGTGCAGTATTTGCAGGAAGCTTCTTTAAAATTTTCTCCAGAAGCTTTGCTGAAACCACAATTGGAGATGTTGGACTGGTGGATATGTTACCAGTATGGTAGAAAGGAGGAGTGGGATGCATGGTTGAATCAAAGAATATAGGGGCCAGTTTGTCTGGTGATGGTATACTCCTTGCTTGGGGTCTCATGGCTTTGTATACTCTTGATATGGACCTTGTGGTGGCATTCATATTTACTAAGGGCAAGGTATCCATGATATGAGCCCATAATCTAGTATGCTCAGTGATCTGTAGTGACTTGGAGTAGGAGATTGCGCTTTCCAGGAGGTTCTGTGTTTTTGGGTTAGGGAAACATAGGTAGCTGGAATTTAAGGCAGAAATGATGGATTTCCATTTAAGTTGGTTTGCAGATGGCTTTTGGTAGGACTTGGTGGGCAGGGCCAGACAGCCAGTGATTATGATGAAATGCTGGTAAAATAGCCATAATGCATTTATATCATCACAAATCCATGCAGGTAAGCTGGGAAATGCATATTCTGTAAGCAAGGATAGGTAGTTGGCAAAGTCCTGTGTCTGTGATACTGAAGCTTTGGCTGGCAGGATTGTAAACGGCTGAAGAAGGGTGCCAATTGGTAGGGTTTTTCTGGCAGAAATGATAATATGTATTGGCTTGTGATCAGATTTCTCTAGTGAACCACAGCTGATATCCTCTGGAATGCTTGTAACCTGGTGGATGTACTGTAAGGCAGCTGGAGTAGCTGTTACCCAGTCAACACAACGTTGAGCTTGCTGAGTGTTTACAGTGACCAGATGATTTTGTCGGAGGAACTTTTTAAAGTGCTCCTCTCGGGTTCTAAGTCTGGATGAAATAGTGGTGATATTTTCAGGGTGGGGGATATTTATATCTCCCACTACCATACAAGGGATTGATGAGCTGTTGATGAATTCTGATGTGGCCAAGAAAATTGCCAGTGTTATGGAGTTAGACAGAGATGGAGGGAGATAGATAATAATGGCTACTATAGTTGGAAGTGTTAGAGCATAGCAGTAATACTCATAGATGATGGATACATTTGCTGAGGGTGCAAGCTTAGAAGATGAAAGAGCAACAAGTGCCATTGAGTGAGCTGGAAATTTTGGGTGAGCAGATGAATATGCATTCAGTCTAGAGGGAAGTTTTGGCAACTTAACATCAATTAGTAGGAGCAAGGAATATTCCTTTTTCAGTAAGTTTTCTAATTCAGCTACAGTTGGAGTGATGGAGTTGCAATTGAGTAAGAGTATGTTCTGTAGTCAGGCAGACTCTGAGGTTGCCTGTTCCTGCTGAAACTCTTGCACTGCCCTTTGTAAATTTCCAGAATTATTCCACAACTCTTCAAATGGAGCTTGCGTAATGTCTTTCAGGATTCTAATTGCTTCCTCTTTCAAGAAGTAGGCCACATCATAGGTTGGAGCCTGTTTCTTAATGGCAGCAAAGAAAGCCATAATTGCCATGTGAGCTGGCGGCTTGTTGAATATTCCTGGCTCAGTGTCCATTGACTCTGGTGGAATGATTGTGAATTTGGTAGGCACCCAGTTTAGATTTTTTGCCAGATACTTAGTCAATGCAGTGGAGAAGTTTCTGTCTACAATCATTTCTAGGATCTTTCCTCTTCTCCAAGCTAGGTTAACAATTTTTGAAGTGTCAATATTTAGAGAGCGGAATGTATGTCTGATGTTTGATATAGTAGTCCATGGAACATTGGCAAAGTATAGCAAGGACCAATTCTGGAGCTGAGGTAAGTTTGCTGGAGGCTTATAGGTAGACTTCCTGGCAGGTTGTGTGGTAGGCTTTAGTGTTTCCAAGGTAGCAAGTTGTGGTTGAGACTTTTTGGAATTACGTATGACTTTGGAAAGAATTCTGCCAGCAACTGTGTCAGGAATGTTAGTACTCATTGATGGTGCAGGGCCTGGCTCCTGGTACTGCTTTTGTAGAATACTTGAGTATGTCTCTTTTTGTTTTCCTTTATCCAATGTGCTATGCCTTGGAATGGGATTTTGGGGAATAGAGACTTCAGGTATCAACTCTGGGGTCTGGTGATTGTCCAACATTGTTGCTTGAGCTTCCAGCTTTTCCTCTAAGATTTGAACTCTCTGCTTAAGCTCATCATTTGACGCTATAAGTGTTGCATTGTTTGGAGCCAGGTCAGGTGTTGAGTTATGAAGGCAGGTTGAGCAGCGTTCTAACTCCTTTGTTTGGTCATCCAGGCTTAGGGTAGGGTTAGGGTTAGGTTAGGGTTAGGGTTAGGGTTAGGGTTAGGGTTAGGGTTAGGGTTAGGGTTAGGGTTAGGGTTAGGGTTAGGGTTAGGGTTAGGGTTAGGGTTAGGGTTAGGGTTAGGGTTAGGGTTAGGGTTAGGGTTAGGGTTAGGTTAGGGTTAGGGTTAGGGTTAGGGTTAGGGTTAGGGTTAGGGTTAGGGTTAGGGTTAGGGTTAGGGTT
>MCFE01000972.1:0-22661 GCA_002104905.1 Basidiobolus meristosporus CBS 931.73
TTTGCTGCAAAGAAGGAACTCAGGTAGCTCAAGGTCACAGCCAAGAATTGAGCCATATCTCAATGTAACAGCAGAGGAACACCATACAGTCTTTGAAGCACAACAACAGTGCTCAAAGATAAAGCCCACAGAAAAACCTATCACAGTGTGGGAGGGAGACAATGTGGTGTTTATACCAAAGCCTAAAAATGAAAAGACATTCAAGATCTGTGAAGCCATCAAGTGCAATAATGAAGAGTGGGCTAATATTCAATAGGCCATCAAAAGTCTAGCACACCATCACCTTAAGACCATCATACCATGGGACCATCATGAGCTCAAGGCCAAGCAGAATTGTTGTGTTGTATTATGGTTAGTTTTTGGGGCTTGTTCTACAATGTAGAGGCTAATCAACAATATACAACAACTTCCAGTATAATAATATGGAAATAGCTTATTGGGAGTTTGATATACCAATAGAAGATATAACTTTCACTAATATCCTCAATCTTAGGCTTAAAATATACTATAGGAGGTGTTTGTCACTTCTACAGCAGTGTTCTGACCTTCTGTTAACTAATAGGCTTATTTACTTTTATAGTAACTTTTCCTTATCTGGAAGTCACTTTCCTTTCTGGGAAAATATTTCCTATATGGAAATTCTGAACCCCCATTTAACCCTAAAGGGGTGTGTTGTAGAAGTCTCTAAAGGGTCTTTAGACCTAAAGGGGTGTCTAAAGGGGCTTCTTGTAATGGTCTCAAAAGTGGACTTTACACTAAAGTGGTGCCTAAAGGGGCTTCTTTAGAGCAAAGGGGTTTCTTAAAGGGGACTTTTCCAACAGAAAAGTGGTAGTTTCTTGTAGAACTTGGATTGGATTCTTGTGAGCTTGGCAGTCTCTTTACTGATGTAGTACTGATCAAAGTCAAAATACTCAACAGTGCAGTGATGCAAGGGAAGTCTTATAACCTTTAAACTTGTAATTGTAGTGTGGAGATTCTGGAAAGAGAGGCTCACCTTTATTTTTCAGCTGAGGAAGTCATACATATGAAAATTCTGAAGAATCAAAGTTTTTGGGTGATTGTGCAAGCAATACATGAGGTGCAAAGCTAAAATGTTGCAGTGGTGCAGATTGGACATAGGCACCGCACCTGTGAAAATTTCACTTGCTTTGATTGGCTGGTTCAAAAGTTGCATGCAATCAAAGTCACCATAGTAATCCTAGCAATAGTGGCCTAGTATATATAATAATTGGTCTCTTTTGGTCATGACTCCTGAAGCACTGCTTCAAATGAGCTGTAATTTGAAACATGTGCTGGCAACTACAGGATGCACTTGACTTGTTCCATGAGCATTATCCTGGATTCAAATGGGCAAACAGATTTTGGGCCAGCATTGGTATGCTAAGGTTCTCACAAGGCCTTTGGTGGAATTCTGGAAGATTAATAGGCACACCAAGAGGTTGCAGCACTTCTTCAAGAGCAGTGCTCAAGAAAACGCACTGGAATATTGCAAGAGTTTATTACAAAGACTGGCAGATGAGGAGCTAGACCTTGCAGTGCCAGCTGAAGACCAGGATGTGTGGGAACCAGTGAATGAACAGTGGCATAAAGCTGTTAGGTTCCTACCAAAGTTGTGGAACCAGAGTGTTACAGCAGAAAAACTTATTGAGTGGTGGATTTTAATGGAGTTACTTGTTGAGTGTGGGGTTGGGCTTAATGCTAGTGTAGGGTATAGGAACTTGTATAGGTCAATACAATTGGCAATTGAGATAGAACTGAAGCTTCAACAGAAATAAATCAATTTGTACGCATGAAAAGTTAGAGAAACAGTTGAGTCAGGAAGTAAGGAGTGTGAAAAAGAGGCAATAGCCAACCAATGCACACAAATGTTGGAGGCAATAGAGTGTCCAGGATCAGAAAGTGAGCAAATTGTCAGAGAACCAATCAAAAGCCACTTGTACATTGTTGTGATGAAAAATTTTGACTAAGTTTTTTGTGAAATCTGGGGTGCAATTATTATTCAACAGTCTCTGGATGATATCCTGATGGGATCAGTACCTCTTAGTCATGGGACTTTAACTCTGTGATGTGTTGTGATGTATTATGATTAGTTTGGGGCTTGTTCTACAATGTAAAGGCTAATCAACAATATACAACAACTTCCAGTATGCTTATATGGAAATAATTTATTGGGAGTTTGATATACCAATGGAAGATATAACTTTCACTAATATCCTCAATCTTAGGCTTAAAATATACTAAAGGCAGTGTTTCTCACTTCTACAGCAGTGTTCTGATCTTCTGTCAACTAATGGGCTTACTTACCTTTATAGTAACTTTTCCTTATCTGGAAGTCACTTTCATTTCTGGGAAAATATTTCCTAATATGGAGATTCTGAACTCCCCTCTAACCTAAAGGGGTCTCTAAAGGAGTCTTTAGACTAAAGGGGTGTCTTTAGAGTAAAGGGGCTTCTTGCAGGGGACTTTTCCAACAGAAAAGTGGTAGCTTCTTGTAGAACTTTGATTGGATTCTTGTGAGCTTTGCAGTCTCTTTACTGATGTAGTACCAATCAAAGACAGAATACTCAACAGTGCAAGTGATGCAGGGGAAGTCTCATAACCTTTAAACTTGTAATTGTAGTGTGGAGATTCTGGAAAGTGAGGCTCACCTTTATTTTTCAGCTGGGGAAGTCATATATATGAAATTTCTGAAGGATCAAAGTTTTTGGGCAATTGCGCAAGCAATACACATAATACAAAGCTAAAATCTTGCAGTAGCGCAGATCAAACATAGGTGCAGCACCTGTAAAAATTTCACATGACTTGATTGGCTGGTTCAACAGTTGCATGCAGTTAAAGTCACCATAGTAATCCTATCAATAGTGGCCTAGTATATATAATAATTGGTCTCTTTTGGTCATGACTCCTTAAGTTCTGCTTCAAATGAGCTGTAATTTGAAGCATGTGCTGGCTACTACGTGTTCTGTATGACATAATATTCTTGGGTGGATTGCCTGTCAGGGTTGGGAGTAATCATCCTTCAAAGTTGGAATTTCTTGATCTTTCATTTGTGTGTTACAATAGCAAAAAGCAAAATAAAGAAATGAGTGCAATATTGGTTTAGAGATATTGTAGTAATGGAATACTTTCCATTACTACAGATGGCCTTTTGACAGGATCATCTCAATTATTTTTCATAGGGAAGAATTTTGGGTGGAATCAGTTGCCACAGCTGTATAACTTTAAAACAGAAGTTATCACAGAACACTATGTGATTCTACTCCATTTGAAGCATGGCATGGATATAGATCAAGTGCAGAGCATCTAAGCATATTTGGGTGTACAGCACATCCCAAGAAATGGCTGGGAAATCAGTCAAAATTTGAGCCAAAAAGTGAAAATGCATATTTTTTGGCTACTGTAATGAGAGGCACATAGACTTTACAATAGACTTGTTCTGTTGGATAGTGCCACATTGAGCCATGAGTGCCAAATGATGCCATAGTGTGCCAGAGAGGCCAAGTGAGCCTCTACCTGGCCACAGAGTGTGAAACATAGCTCTGCATCTTCATGCAAAGCAGCCCCTGTGTTTCACCCATTGTGTTGGAGAAAATCCATTTTTTGACCTTTTTTTTTGGATCAATGTTGTGCAGGATGTGTTAGAGCACAAGCAGATTGAAGATATGCATCTGGTACTCAATACCCATGGCACTCTGAATCTAGCTCCTGTAGCTTTTATCATGTCACAAAAATGAATGGCACTATCTTGGTCCACTGGTACTATCTGGCACTATAAGTGCTTTGTATAGATCTTACTTTAGGTCTAATATTTAAATATAGTGTCAGAGAGTACCAGTGGACCAAGATAGTACCATTCATTTTTGTGACATGATACAAGCTACAGGAGCTAGATTCAGAGTGCCATGGGTATTGAGTACCAGACGCATGTCTTCAGTTCTCCTGTGCTCTTAAACATCCTGAGCTACATTGATCCACAAAAAAAGGTCAAAAAATGGATTTTCTCCTGCGCAATGGGTCAAACACAGGGGCTGCTTTACATGAAGATGCAGAGCTATGTTTCACACTTTGTGGCCAAGTATAGGCTCACTTTACCTCTCTGGCACACTATGGCATCATTTGGCACTCATGGCTCAATGTGGCACTATCCAACGGAACAAGTCTAATACCAAAGCAAAGAAGCTGATCAAGTCTAGGGATGTGTTGTTTGATCAAAATTCACATTTTCACAAAAAATGATATCATATGATGACAAAAATCTAATATCAAGCCCACCCAGTGTCAGGATTGAATCAGAGCAAAACAATAAAGATTTTGTGACTCCAGAGCTCTCTACAGCTGTGGTTCAGCCTGAAGCAGTGCACAGGAATATCCTATGAGTGATCATATCAGCATCAAATGCCAGAGATCCAACTGGACAAGAAATAGTCCATATTACTATATCAGTAAGGTTACAACTAGGCCCAGGCTTATTCAGTCCAAATTTATGAGCACCAGAATGTAGAAGAGGCTCTAAATAGCCCTCAGACAAAGTTTTGGAGAACTACAATAACTGAGAAATATCAGGCCCTGATGGAAAATCAAACTTGGGACTTAGTTAAGTTACCAATCATCCTTAGATGCAGACGGGCCTTTTAAGCCATAATACAAGGCTGATGGTACAATTGAAAGATACAAAGCAAGACATATGGCCAAAGGATACTCTCAAGCAAAAGGACTAAACAATACTGAGACCATTGCATCAGTAGACAAGTTTAAATCCATCAGATAGATATGGGCTATTGCAGCCAAACATAGATTTTTTATCCATAAAATGGATGTATAAGCTGTACTTTCAAATTATGAACTTGATGAGAACATGTATATGGACCAACCTCATGGTTTTGTTGACCAAGATAACCCCCATTTGGTCTGAAAGCTTAAAAAGCCTCTATCTGGACTCAAAGAATCACCTAGAGCCTGGAATATCAAAATAGTTTCTTATTTGGAATCTTTGAGTTTCAAAAGGAGTAATGCTGACTATTGTATATGCTTTAAGCCAGATAGAGCAAGTCCAGCTGTATTAGCTCTACATGTGGATGATCTTATTATAGCCACCAAACACTTAGAAACACTGGAAGAGACTAAATCCAGCCTGTCTAAAGAGTTCAAGATGTCTATTCTAAGAGAACTCAGTTACTACTGAGAGATAAAATTCTCCATAGACAGAAGTACCCAGACTCTCCCCCTAAGCCAATCCAAGTATATTCCATTTATAATAAAGAAGTACCAAATGGAAGACTGTAAACCAGCAACTACCCCAATGGACACAAATCTGAACTTGGTCAAAACTCAACCAAATCAAGAGAGCTTGGTGCCATCTGAAAGCCCTGACTTCCCTTAGCAATCTATAGTTGGCAGTTTGATGTATATCATGCTTTGCACATGTCCAGATATCTCTTATTCAGTGGGAGTGGTCAGCCAGAATAATTAGAACTATAGATCTGATTGTATTGCAGCATTTAAGTGGATTCTTAGATGCCTAAAAGGAGCTGCTGATATTAGCTTGAGATCCACTTATAAGGATCTGGAACAGGATCTTGTGGAGTACTCTGATGCTGATTGGGGATAAGATCTGGAAGACAGAATATCCACCACTGGATACACCTTTCTTGAATGTAGAGGAGCATTTTCATGGAATCAAGAAAGCAACCAACTGTAGCACTTTCTACCACAGAGGCAGAGTATATGGCTCCCTGTGAAGCCACAAAAGAAGCAATGTGGTTAATGAAGCTTTTTAAGACTTGGGCCTATGTCAAAAAACACCAATTTCATTATTTCAAGATAATCCAGGATGTATACAATTAGGTAGAAATCCAACTTTTCATGCCAGAACTAAGCACATAGTTATTTGACATCATTTCATACATGAAGCTATAGAGAATAACTTAGTTAGCTTAGTTGACTGTTCTATAGATGAAATGATTGCAGGCATATTCACCAAATCATTAGCCAGAGCCAAGTTTCAGTATCTAAGGTCAAATTAGGACTAGTCAGTATGAACATTTAGTTGATTGGGAGTGCTGCAATAACTTGTAACTCCTCCAAGTATTCATCTAACCTAGTCACTTGGATCTTTACCTTCAAATCCAAGAGAATACTGACCAAATTCCTTTTTGGGATTTACTTAGAGTATATTCAGCAAAATATAAGGTACCCAGAACATTGAAATTAGATAATTTGTCAAAATAGCCCCAAGCTATGCACAAGTGTTCTTGGACCTTCCTAAATCTCCTCTGCATGTTTGCTATGCCAAGACTATATTAAAGTACAAATACTACCTTAACATTCAATAAATCATAAAGTGAAAACCAAATTTCTACTTGTTCTCCCAATAATATTCAATATCTCCAAGCTTCCTACAACAAGAGTTTGGGACTGTTTAGTCAGCTCTGATAATCTTCATGTTATCGGTACCCAATATTTTTGGTGAAAATATTTAAAGTGAATTTCAACAAGAAATTTGGTCAATGTTCTGTGATATTAATAGGTAATCTTCTAAGTAACTAAGTTAGTTCAACACTTAGGTGGAATTATTAATTTTTTCAACACTCCCACTCAACCAAATGCTCATACTGATTAGCACTAATTTTGACCTAAGATATTCATATTTGTCTTTGGCTGATGGTTTGGTAAAAATGTCTGCAATTATATCATTTGAAGGAGAGTAAGCTAAGTTATTCTCAGTAGCTTCACATACAAAATAACTTCTAATAAGTTCTAGCTCTAGCATGCCCTATGAAGAGAAATGTGGTCCTTTGCATGGATCCGATCCAGATCAGCATTCAAGATCCAAGAATGAGACCATCATAATGCCAGCAGCTTGGAATTATTGACCCACTTTACAATCCTATCATGGAGTTATGATGGTGTTTTGCCAATTTTACTGCTAAATAGATAAGTAAACTTGATAGTAATTAGGCAGTGCCTCAATGAGACTTTGAAGGCATTCTGATAGTCTTATTGCAGCCTACATCTATTTGAGTGGACCCAACCAGCCAGTGAACACAAATGCCAAAAATGGACAAGAACTTGACGGTATTTTGATGACCTTTATGTGGCCAACTGTTGGCATTGTGATGGCGGTATAGCAGCCTACAGCTAGTACTTTTCAATGCTATCATATCAATATACCAAATGGTGTTTCCTTTTGCTACCTCCCTTTATGCCATTCTTATTATCCATTGTAAGATCACCCCAACTAGTTTACTTGCATGTTGTGCCCAACCCATCTTTGTGTTACTTAACTGCTTACCCACAAGTTGAGGCTGCTTAGCTTCTAAATGCCAAAGGCATAGGTGTCTCTGTTGTAAAATTTGGTAAGAAGTAGTAGTAAGTCCTCAAAGCACCCATTACTGATATTAGTGGAAACATGCCACTTCTCTAACCACAGCATCACATCATTCACCAGTAGTGGATTACTGGGCTCACTTGATTCCACAATGTATCCTTGTCATTTTTTCCATGGATGTTGTCTCATTACATAATGGGATTTTGCCAGGCTCATGCAGGTTACAGATGTTGGGGAAGATAGGCCCACAGTCCATCAGTGAGCCTGCTTCTTCAGTGCTATCACTCTGCATGCCATATTTTGAAGGCTAGGGTGAGCCTAAAGTTGTCACAAACTCTCCTGACTCAGTTTGCACAAGGTGAGAAGTATGGCCAAATGCTGTTATACAAGTATCAAGTGGCTGGAACAATATTGTTGGTACAGTAGCGACCAATGAATGGTCAAATATGACTTGTGTGGCAAAGCACAGGCCATGATCCTTGTAATACTTCCTATACAGTCTGCATACTTCATGGATGAGAGGCTTGCTACAATAGCCACATGGTCTTTTTCTCTTCTCCTACGGCATTGAATCAAAGTAGTCTTGTCTATGAGGCAAACAGTTTGTTGCTGTGGTAGTGCAGAGGTATTTATGGGAGAAGCTATACACCTCAAGGTGCGTGAGGTGTCTGATGGGTGCAATAACTTCTGTGTCTAAACTGCAGGTGTCTTTGTTTATATGTCATAATGGTGAAAGCTCCTGCTTCTCTAGCTTCCTAGATGCTCCAAGTGTCTTCAAAGGCCTCTGTGTTTCTTGTGCAATACCCTGAATAGCTCCTTGATGGCAAGTCTGAGGTGTAACTGATGAAGGTAGGTGCAGTGATCAATTGCTAATCAATAAGGGGAAAGTGTTACTGATAGAAGGGATGATTTATTGATGAGGGATTGACTTCCCTTTAGTACTTTTCCTGATTACCTAGTGATTACTAATGACAAGGTTCTAGAAAGTTCCTGCATCAGTGGAATTGTTGATGGCATCACTATGAGATAAAAATACTCCAAGAAGGTCCTGGAAGGTTCTAAAAGGCACAGCACATCCAACCAATCAGGGATCAGTAGTCCAAAACTTGTGCAACATGGAGATACCATATATGGAATTGAAATGGTAGGGATGATAGCGCTGACCTAGGTCATGTGTCACAGGTACTGATGCAGGTACTTGCCTTATATAGATACATATACTGAGCACAAAGCTGAATAACACCTGGGATAACTAATACTAATAACTAATCAGGGTAAACATCATTTGGGGATAATACTAAAAATATGGACAAAAGAAGAATGGGATAATACTGGTAAGATACAATATTTGACAAGTGCATCATAATAGCTATATGAATAAACTTGTCTGTGGGAGGTATATTTACCGTACAACAATGCTCAACAATGCAACAATATTATATCATTTTTTCAAAACTCATGTGAATTTGGGACAGTCTTGTATTTGCAACATAGCACCTACATGATTGTAAGATTCAATGATGACCTGCTATAGTAAGCATTATAAACAAAGTTGTGGCACCACATACACACGTATATGTAACACCATTTCCCCTTTGGTTTGACTCACATTCATATATATGCCGCCAAATATTAAGCAAAGTTGTGTGGTTCCCAATCAAACCCCACCGCTGACAGCAGCAGAAGAACAGTTGGACAACAGCCTGCTTTGACATTCTGTGCAACAAGCAGGGCTACAAACAAAAAAGGCCCTGTACACAGTGTGTCCACTGAAGGTAATATAGCAGACTCCTCAGGCTCTCAGTCAAGTAGGTAACTGGGAATCTCTGTGGAGCTGCAGGCTGACCATATTGCTAAGGCAGATGAGAATGTAGCAAAAGCAGTACCCTCAGTTGATGACCAGCAAGTGCCCATCATAACATCACCACCATATATATTAGCAAGTATGTTGTCAGCTCATACCAAAGTATTAATGAGACAATTAGATGCAGCGGCTGATAGATAAATACAATGGCCCTGAGAAATCATGAAATAGGCCAGAAACAAGATGGGCAGATAAAAGATGTAGAGCTATCAATATCCCAGGTAGAGAAAGCTGTATCTTTGCTGCAAAGAAGGAACTCAAGTAGCTCAATGTCACAGCCAAAAATTGAGCCATTTCACAATGTAACAGCAGAGGAGCACTATACAGTCTTTCAAGCGCTACAACAGTGCCTAAAGATCAAGCCCACAGAAAAACCTATTGTAGCATGGGTGGGAGAAAATGTAGTCTTGATACCTAAGCCTAAAATTCAAAAGACATTGAAGATCTATGAAGCAATTGAGTGCAATCATGAAAAGTGGGCTAATGTTCAAGAGGCTGTTAGAAGTCTAGCATGCCAAAACCTCCAGGCTGGCATACCATGGGACCATCAGGAACTCAAGGCCAATCAGAATGTGCTTGACTTACTGCATGAGCAGCTTCTTGGATTCAAACAAGCAAACAGATTTTGGGCCAGCATTAGTATGCTAAGAAATTATCTCAAGAAAGGTAGAAACTATCAAAGGCAGAAGAACATGGGTGCAATGGCTAAAAACTAGTGGCTTCCTCAAGAGCCTGTCACAAGCAGGGCCAAAAGCTCCAAACAAGCATCAGAGAGGCATCAGATATCTAGAAGAGTGCCATTAAGGGAGTAGCAGGCAGATACAGATGCACCAGAACAACATTTACCACGGAAAAAGTGTACTTCTACTAAAGAAGCACTCAGCCAAAGTAGCTGTGAAGGACCTGGCAGTAATATATACAAATGGCTACCTCAGGAGCCTGCCACAGCCTGGCCTAAGAGCTTAAAACAAGTGGAAAGAAGCATCAGGTTGCCTACAGAGTGCCAGCAAGGGACAAGCTGGCCAAAACAGATGCATCAGAGCAGCATTACCAAGGAGAAAACATAGTTTGATACAAGAAGCACTCAGACAAAGTAGCAGTGCAAGGCCTGGCAGTGACAGAGGAAAAGGTAAAGGGGAAACAGTGTACCCAAGCCAGAGACAGGGAAGTGTTAGAGAAAGCTGCAGTTCTTGGCAATTAACACCGTAAGCCCAGAATAGACTGAATCTCATCATAGCCAGGAAGATTTGCTAACAAGAAAACAACTGTTTTCACAAGAGTTAGAAGGGCAGCCAGTTGAGCTATAATCCAGTGAGGTGGATATGTTTGCAGAGAAAGGCAACCTTTCTACCACAGCCTTGATGTCCTCCATTGTTGGCAGTGTGGAGATCCCACTGACAGACAAAATAGCAATATTAAGAACTCAAAAGGTTATGGCAATACCTTTGGTGAAATCTTGGAACATTAATAGGCACACCAAGAGGTTGCAGCACTTATTCAAGAGCAGTGCTCAAAAAAGCGCACTTGAATATTGCAGGATTTATTGCAACAACTGGCAGATGAGGTACTAGACCTTGTAGTGCTGGTTGAAGGGCAAGACATATCAGATTCAGTGAATGAACAATGGCATAAAGCGGTAGGGTTCCCATCAATGTTACAGAAACTGAGCATTACAGCAGAAGTACCTATTAAGTAGTGGATTTTAATGGAGTTACTTGTTGAGTGTGGGGTTATGCCTAATATTAGTGCAGGGTATAGGGACTTGTATAGGTCAATCCAGTTGGCAATTGAGGTTTAACCAAAGTTTCAACAGAAATGAATCAATTTGTATGCACAAAGAATAAGAGAAATGGTTGAGTCAGGTAGCAAGGAGTGTGAAAAAAAGGCAATAGCCAATCAATGCTTACAAATGTAGGAGGTGATAAAGTGTCTGGGATCAGCAAGTGAGAAAATTGGCAGAGAACCATTTACACGCCTCTGTTGTATTGTTGTAATGAAGAGTTTTGACTAAGTTTATTATCATGTTTGGGGTGCAATTATTTCTTGACAGTCTTTGCACAGTGTACTGATGGAATCAATACCTCTTAGTCATGGGACTCAGAATCTGTGACAGCCTTTGGCAGGATCAGCACAATAATCTCTTATAGGGGTATCTCTCCCTTGGATTTATACACTACCACACCACTCAAAAAAGTGAAGCATATTGAGGCCATTAGAGTGCCATGCAATTCTTGTTAAATCACAACTTAAATACCAAGTTTTTTATTTTATTTGGTAGTAAAATCAGCAAAGCACCTTGCAAATCTTGTGAAAAGATTTTGCAAACAGTCAATGATTTCAAGCTGCTGGCATCAAGATGGACTCATTGCAGGATCCTGATGGCTGATCTGGAGTGAATACACAGCAAGAACAAATTATTTTTCATAGGATATGCTCTGTTCTTATTTGTTTTGCTTCCAAACTCAATGGTGTAGAAACTGACTCATACCCAGGAGACCCAGCATAACTCAGCAAAGTTGACCAAATATGAGTTGGTTGCTGTTGTGTCCAATCTAACTATGCATTACTTAACTGATTACATGCACATTGGGGCTGCTTAGCTTTGTGATGCCAAAGAAATAGGTGTCTCCATGTGCATATCTGTTGTTGGTATTTTCCACTTCTTCCTGGCTGTCCTCCATGTGCAAACTCATCTCATCCACAACAGACTTGAGGTAATATTCTGGATCAGATTGGGATACAGTTGTACTTCATATTTGACTTGTCTTCCTATCTCCCATTAAATCTGCTCCACAGGAAACTACAGACAGGTGAAGGAAGGCCTACTACTCTCCACACACTGAGTAAGATGAAGTATAGGAAGGAAGCAATAAAGGCAGAGAGCTTCATGTTTGCTTTATACCTGTAATACAGCTGCACAAATCCCACCACAAATTCCTTGCATAAAAGCTGCAGATGTGCCAAGTTGGTATTGGTGATCTACATATGTATAAATATTCCTATGATCTCAGCATAAAATACCCAATGCTTCAGATGTGCTTTTACTATAAGTGCTTCAGAAAGCTACTTGAATAAGTTCATATCAAGCTCATCCAGTCTGTGCATAGATATATTCACACTTGTATATGGAGCTTGATATGAGCTTGTAAGTAGTACTCTGGGTAGTGGATACTACGCCATATCTCTAACTCCTCCCTGACTCTGTATCCTATACAGAGACTGCATTATCTTTGCTGCACAGAGGGAACTAAGTAGGTCAATGCCACAGACTTATATTGAGCTATTTCTCAATATTACAGTTGTGGGACATTGTAAAGTCTGCAAGGCACAACACAGCGGCCAAAGATAGGGCCCACAGAGAAACCGGCACAAAAAGGAGGGGGAGTGATTGTGATCTTTGTACCTAAGCCTAAAATTCAAAGGTCTTTCAAGATCCCCAAGGCCATTGAGTGCAACAATGCACAGTAAGCTAATACTCACAAGGCTGTAAGAAGTCTTACATGGCATCATCTTGAGGCCAGAACACAATAGGACCATTAGAGACTTGAGTGTTATCCTGGATTCCAGTAAGCATGTGGATTATGGGCTAGCATTGGTGCTCAAAGTAAGTATCTCACAAGTAGCAGAAACTATTGAAAGCAGAAGAACAATGGTACTATGGCTAAAATCCAGCAGCTTCTTCACATGCAAGTCACAAGCAGAGCTGAAAGATCCAAATATGCAGCAAAGAGACCTCAGATAGCCAGAAGAGTGCCAGTTAGAGATGTACAGGAAGAAATAGATGCACCAGTGCAACATTTATCAAGCAGAAAATATAGTTCAATGCAGGATGCACTCAGTCAAAGTAGCAGTGAAAGACCTAGTAAAAATAAAAAACTGCATCATTTATGGGAACTTGTCACAAGCAGGGCTGAAAGCTTCAAACAAGCAGGTAAGAGACATTAGGTAGCCAGAAGAGTTCCTGTAAGGATATGCAGGTAAAAATGGAGGCATTATTGCAGCATTTATCAAGGAGAGAATGAATTATAGTACAACAAGCACTCAGTCAAAGTAGTAGTGGAAGACCTGAGAGTGATAAAGATGCAGGCAAAGGGAAATAAGTCAACCCAAACCAAAGACAGGGAAGTGGGGGAAAAAAGTGGCAGTTCTTGCTAGTTATTGTTATCAGCATAGAGCAGATTAAATCCCATAAAAACTAAGAAATATTACCAACAAGGTACCAGCTATTTTGATAACAGTTGGATATGCAGCTGGCTTAGCAAGACCCCAGTAAGGTGGAGGAGTTTGTAGAGAAAGGCAATATGTCTACCATAGTCTTCACATGCTGCATTATGGTCATAGTTGAGATCCCACAAACAAGCAAAACAGCAATGTCCAGAGCTCAAAACACTATCATAATGACTATAGTGATACTTTGGAACATCAACAGGTTCACCTAGAGGTTGAAACAAATCTTCAAGAGCAGTGCTCTGGAAAATGCACTAGAATATTGCAAGGATTTACTGGAAAGACTAACAGATGGGGTGTTATAACTTGAAGTGCCAGCTGAATCACAGAAAATATGGGAACCAGTGAATGAGTAATGCCATAAAGCCGTAGGATTTTGGCCAATGTCAAGGAAAAAGGGTGCTAGAGCAGAAAAACCTATTAAATGGTGGATTCTAATATGTTATTTGTCAAGTGTAGGCCTGGGCTTTAGGTCAGTGTTGGTATAGAGACTTCCATAGGTTAGTACAAGTGGCAGTTGCGCTACAACAGTGCTTTCAACACAAATAAGCCAATTTGTGTGCACAGAAAGTGAGTACATAGCTTGAGTTAGTAGGTAAGGGATGTGAGAAAGAAGCAATTGTTGATATATTGATCTATTTAGTATCATTCTGCAGCTAAGAACTTACTTAACTACTGGGGACTAGTCTTGGTCCCTGTGGGACAAACTTACAGCCCTAACTTTGGCACTTTCTCCAGATGTTCAATCCTATGATTTGTTATGATCTGCCGCTTGAATGTTTAAGTTAGATCAGTTTTTAGTCAAATCAGTTAGTATATGTTTAGGTTATCAGTACATCAGTATTATCTATGAAATCAGTAGCATTAGTCAGCAAATGAATCAGCAGATCCTTATCAGACAGAAGTAGATATATTAAGTAGGATCTTATTGGGTGATGATGATGCAATCAAATGAGTCATCAGCCACAACCTACATTAGGAAATACAATTAGTCAGCAATTGATCTGGCAAAATGTATATAAGGAGCTGCTGGAACCTCAATAAAAATCAGTTCAAGTTTTAGTGAATACAATACTAGCTAAACTCCCTATTCCTCTACAACTCTTATACCAAGACTTGTAACATTGGTAGCAGCGATAACCAGAAACCTCCCTCCTGAAGAAAGAAGAAACCACCCTCAAGATGTCGGACAATCAAGAATGGAAGAATGCCATGCAGCAAATCCTGGCCCAACAGCAACAGCTACTCCAGATCCTCAGCCAACAGCAACAAGGAATGACTACCATGGCTCAGAGCCAGCAAAGCCCTGTCAAGAGCAACTTTAGTGTGAAGGTCAACCGGTACCATGGCAGAGTCAATGAAAACCTGGGAACTTGGCTCTTTCAGATTGAAGAAGCTTTTAAAGCTAAAGGAATTGCTCCAGAGAGCAAGTTGCATTATGCAGCTTCTTACCTGGCAGATGCAGCTTTACAGTGGTACCACAACAAGATCAGGTCAGCTACTATGATGGGATGCTCTACAATCTCTACCTGGGATGAGTTTGTGTCGGAAATTCAGGATGCTTTTGAACCTCCACACCAGCAGACACTACTAAGAAGGAAGTTAAAGACACTCAGACAGAAAGGAATGGTGCAAGAATACATCTATGAGTACAGATGTCTACTTGGACAAATTGAAAGAATGGACCCCTTGGATCAAGTTGAATACTTTATTGATGGGTTGAAAGAAAGAACTCGCAAGGAAGTCAATTACCAAAGACCTCAGACTATTGAAGAAGCCATCAAGATTGCCATTGACTATGACTCAGCTATGTTTGGAGTTGGGAAGCCTACAGTGACTAGTCAGAAAGGCTATAATCATTATGAAAGAAGACAATCAGAAGCAGTACCAATGGAAATAGACGCTATGCAGAAGAATCCCTCCTCAGAAGAATGCAAGAAGAGAGGACTTTGCTTCAATTGCCACCAGCAGGGACATATTGCAAAGTACTGCCCTCAGAGAAGAAATGGACACCAGCCAACAAGAACCTTCAACCATATTGAGTCCCATGAACACAGTAATGTGGAAGATGAGCTTGAAGAAGACTCGGAACTCACCTTCCATATGACAGAAGAGTACTTGTCCCAAATGACTTCAAACTCAGGGAAGTTATTGTACCTGAATGGAGCAATCAATGGAGTACCTGCCAAGATCATGATTGACTCAGGAGCATCGCATGAGTACATGTCAGAGCAATTTGCTTTGAAAGCTGGAATCAATTCGGAACCTACCAAATCAACTTCAGTCTCCACAGCTGATGGGAACTCCCACATAATCAACCGTATTACCCAGCCAGTAAGAATGAAGATCAATGACTATGAAGAAGACCTACAGGCTTATATATTTGGGAACTGCAAGTTTGACCTTGTACTTGGGAAAACCTGGCTATTTTGTCGTAATCCATCAATCAACTGGAGAACCCATGCTACTCAGATCCAAAAAGACAACAAGACCTATGAGCTATTACCTGCCAGGCTGGATTTCAACTTGGTCAATTCCAGTGTGTGTGAGACAAGTGAACTTAGCAAGACCCAGTTCTGTAGAGCACTTAGAAAAGGTACCCAGATGTTCCTCATGGCGGTATTACAGGAGGATTCCTCTATCCCAGCACCCCAGCAGGTCCAGACTCTCTTGAAGAAATATTCAGACGTGTTTCCAGATGAGCTTGTAAGCCTACCACCAGTCAGAGACGTGGATCATGCCATGGACACAGGAGATAGCCCTCCAGTGAGCAAGACACCTTACAGAATGAGTCCATTGGAATTGGAGGAAATGAAGAAACAAATTGATCAGCTATTGGAGCAAGGATACATCAGGCCCAGCAAGTCACCTTGGGGAGCACCAGTGCTTTTTGTGAAAAAGAAGGATGGAACACTTAGGATGTGCATTGACTACAGAGCCCTGAACTCAGTTACCGTCAAGAATAAGTACCCCATACCTCGGATTGATGAGCTTTTGGACCAACTTAATGGAGCCACTATTTTCAGCAAGATCGACCTCATGTCAGGATACAACCAGATTAGGGTGAAACCAGAAGATATCCCTAAGACAGCATTCAGGACCAGATATGGACATTACGAGTACTTAGTCATGAGTTTTGGCCTCACTAATGCCCCTGCAACATTCATGACGCTGATGCAGACTGTCTTTCAGGAGTACTTAGACAAGTTTGTGATAATCTACCTGGATGACATATTGATATACAGCAAGACAGAAAAGGATCACATGGTGCACATTGAAAAGGTCTTGAAGAAACTAAGAGAGAACAAGCTATACGGCAAGCTAGCCAAGTGTGAATTCTTCAAGGAACACGTAGAATATCTGGGACACATAGTGACTAGCACAGGAGTAACCTTAGACCCCAAGAAGGTGGAAGTAATCAAGAATTTGAAGCAGCCCCATAGCATATCAGAACTCAGATCCTTCCTTGGAATGGTTTCCTATTATCGGAGATTTGTCAAGTCATTTGCAAGTATTGCAGCCCCTTTAACTGATATCCTCAAGAAAGACAATACCTACAAGTGGGACATAGCTTGTGAGACTGCCTTCCAGACACTAAAGAATGAACTTGCTAAGCTGCCAAGCTTAAGAATACCAGACTTCAGAAAAGAGTTCACTCTGTGCACAGATGCTTCAGATTATGCAATTGGTGGAGTGCTGAGCCAAGAACACGAGGGAAAGGACTACCCTGTTGCCTTTGAATCCAAGAAACTGAACTCAGCAGAACAAAACTATCCAGTTCATGAGAAGGAGATGCTTGCTATAATACACTGTTTGAAGACATGGAGATGCTATATTGAAGGAGTCAAATGCACTGTGAAGACTGATCATGCCTCCCTCAAGTATATATTTACTCAGAAGGTACTCTCTAGAAGAATGACAAGATGGAGTGAATACATTCAGCAATTTGACCTGGAGATTGTCTACTGTCCTGGAAAAAACAACACGGTTGCTGATGCCTTATCAAGATTAGATCAAGTTGCACAACTCAACTTGGTGCATGAATCAGATTGGCCTAGCCTATTACCAAAGTACTTGGAGGACCAAGCCATTCCTAATGAGGTGGATGAAGATATCAAGAAGATAATCCGTGATGAGGCCAGCAAATTTGTTGTACAGAATGAAACACTCTACCAAATTGTTGATGGAAGCCCTATTGCCTATTGTCCTTATGTTGCTCGCCTGGATTTAATACATAAGCTACACAATGGATATGGACATCTTGGGATTGAAGGAACCTATAGCCTTGTAAAAGCCAGAGCATGGTGGCCCAGAATGAAACAAGACATTGAGAAGCTAGTAAAAACATGCCCAAACTGCCAAATCAATCAAGGCCAGCCACAAAGAATTGCCGAACTCTTCCCTTTGGAGCCTGTAAGACCATTTGAGAGATGGGGAATTGACTTTATTGGAAGACTGCCAACTACCAGGAAATGCAACCGTTGGATCCTAGTAGCAATTGACCATGCCACTAAATGACCAGTTGCTAAAGCTGTACCAATAGCCAGTGAACAAGAAGTTGCAAGTTTCATTTACCATGAGATCCTGATGAAGTTTGGATGCCCTGTGGAGATCTTATCCGATAGAGGTGCAAACTTTATGGCAAAGACATTAGAGGCTTACCTGGAAATGCAGCAGATCAGACACTTGAAAACCTCGGCATATCACCCCAGAACTAATGGAGTCACTGAGCGGTTTAATGGATTATTTGGAAAAATGCTGACCAAGTATGCAAATGGAGTTGTCAGTAGATGGGATGAGTATATAGACCAAGCACTCTTTGCATGCAGAGTCAGAGTACACAACACCACCCAGCAATCACCATTTTACTTAGTTTATGGATGTGAACCAAGGATTCCAGGAGATCTCACACAACCAAAGCTTACAGACACCTTAGAAGATGAACTCAGTCAGCCAAGTAGACACCAGCAACTGGAACAAAGACGTCAAGAGGCACAGACCAAAGTATCTCAAAGTGCAGAAAAGATGAAGCAGAGATTTGATAAGACTATAGCACCAGAAGCATTGACAGTTGGGAACTTTGTATTGCTAAGAAACAACACTCGGAAGAAGTTTGAGCCACAATGGACAGGACCATTCAAGATCATCAGAGAATGTCCATTTGCAACTTACCAACTGGTGGACAAACAAGGCAATATCCGGGAAGACTTAGTGCATAGGGACAGACTCAAGCTTGCAAGACTTGCTGATAATACTGAACCATCAAGATATTGGTATCACAAGAAAAGAGATTCAGGAGAACCCTCTCAACTTTAGTAGGGGAGAATGTTATGATCTGCCGCTTGAATGTTTAAGTTAGATCAGTTTTTAGTCAAATCAGTTAGTATATGTTTAGGTTATCAGTACATCAGTATTATCTATGAAATCAGTAGCATTAGTCAGCAAATGAATCAGCAGATCCTTATCAGACAGAAGTAGATATATTAAGTAGGATCTTATTGGGTGATGATGATGCAATCAAATGAGTCATCAGCCACAACCTACATTAGGAAATACAATTAGTCAGCAATTGATCTGGCAAAATGTATATAAGGAGCTGCTGGAACCTCAATAAAAATCAGTTCAAGTTTTAGTGAATACAATACTAGCTAAACTCCCTATTCCTCTACAACTCTTATACCAAGACTTGTAACAGATTATTCTGTTGCAATTTAAGAAGTGATTTGGATATAAGGAACTTATCAAGAAATAGTGATAATAGTTGAACTGTTGTTTATTCATAAAGAAGCTCAGTATTTATACCTTTGTAGAAGTAATACAGCTGCAACACTAAGTAGGGAGGGTTTCTCAATATTCAGGAGCATTCTGTAACAGTTTCAGGGTTAGTACATAATGTTTGGTAATAGTGCTAATTTGATCCTGACTATAGGGGAATAATCATAAGATCATATATCTGGAGAAAGTGGCAAAGTTAAGGCAGTAAATGAGTCATACAGTGACTAAGACTAGCCTAGGATTGTTAAGTAAATTTTTAGCTGCTGAATGATACCAAATAGTCCAATATTTCAACACTCCCCCTCAACTAAATAATTTCTTAATCCCAATTTCTCTCTAAGGATCTCAAACTGTGGCCTAGCTAGTGGTTTTGTCAATATGTCTGCCACCATTTTGTCAGTTGGGCAGTAAACCAGCTCTACTAAGTATTTTCTACAGCTTCCCTCACAAAGTGATGCTGTATATCAATGTGCTTAGTTCTGGCATGATTAGTAGGATTTCTAGCTAATGAAATACAACTTTGATTATCCTTGTAAATACATGTTGGTTCACCTGAATTAAAACCTAAGTCTTTGAATAATTTTTGTAGCCATATAGCCTCCTTAGTTGCTTGACATGCAGCCATATATTTGGCTTCAGTTGTAGATAGTGCCACAGTTGGTTGTTTCTTGCAATTCCAAGTAATAGCTGCACCAGCATAAAGAAATACATAGCCTGTGGTAGAGCGTCTGTCAATCAGATCCCTACCCCAATCTGAATCACTATAACCATCAAATTTTTGCCTATTAGCTGCTCCAGAGTATTCCAGTACCATATTTATGGTACCTTGTAGATATCTGAAAATCCGCTTAACTGCTGCAATTTGATCTGATCCATAATTCTGCATGAATTGACTGACTATTCCAACTGCTACTGCAATATCTGGACATGTAGACACCATCAAGTACATTAGGCTACCAACCATTGATTGATAGGGAAAGTTTTGGTCCATATTTGAGCCGTTTTCATCTATAACTGGCTGAGATTTGCTTAATTTCAGGTTATTGTCCATAGGGGTTGCTGCAGGCTTGCAATTTTCCATTTTGAAGCGTCTAAGAATGTCCCTGATGTACTTAGACTGATTCAGCACAATTTTCTGCGTAGGTATGTCAAATTTGACCTCAATTCCAAGAAAATAGCTCAATTTTCCAAGATCTTTCATCTCAAACTTGCTGAAGAGATCTGATTTTGTCTGTTTAAGTGCCTCTTGATCACTTGTAGCTATAATTAGGTCGTCCACATAAAGAACTAGGATGATCACACCCTTTTTGAGCTGTTTCACATATATACTGTGATCTGCAGTGCTACAAGAGAACCCAATTTCCTCTAGATATGTGTCAATCTTGTTATACCATGCTCTGGGTGCCTGCTTAAGCCCATACAACAATTTTCTAAGTTTGCACACCTTATGGGGGCTTTTTGGATTGGTAAAACCTTCTGGTTGCTCCATATATATAGTTTCTTGCAAATCCCCATTTAGAAAGGCTGTTTTGACGTCCATTTGGTGTAGATCTAGACTGTGTACAGCTGCCAGGGCTAGAACTGTCCTAATAGAGTTAAACTTGGCAACCGGAGCAAATGTTTCCTTAAAGTCTAGTCCCTGGATCTGGGAATAGCCTTTAGCTACCAATCTAGCCTTGTACTTATCAACGGCACCATTTGAGGTTATCTTGATCTTGTAGACCCATCTACATCCTATTGGCTTTCTCCCATTTGGTAAATCTACCAGTTCCCACGTTTTTGCCTTGATCAGTGATTGGTACTCCTCCTGCATGGCTTGTTGCCACTTAGTAGCATCTGGACCTTGCATTGCCTGTTCCAGATTCTGAGGTTTGGCACATAAGGCAAGATAAGCTTCTTCATGATCATTGGATGTCTGCCACCAGGATCCAGGGGCATTTCTTATTCTGGTAGATCTCCTAACTGGGATAATCTGTTCTGATCTGGAACTGGTAGAAGTATCTTCCATCTCTGGCTGGATTTGGTACGTATCTTCTTCATTTGTGTTGATTGCATCATCAGGCAGCTGGCCAATGATTTCTGTGGCTTTCTGATCTGAATTCTCCTCAAATACAACGTCCCTGCTCTTGATCAGCTTCTGAATTTTGCCATCATACACTCTATACCCTTTAGTATCTTCACAATACCCAAGAAAGATCCCTTTTCTACTCTTTGGTTCCAACTTTGAGCGTTTTTTGTCAGGGATGTGATAAAAAACATCACTGCCAAAGATCCTGAGGTGCTGGAGATCTGGTTTTTTGCCTGTATATGCTTCAAAGGGTGTAGAATCACGTAGTGCTGTTGTTGGGCATCTGTTCTTGATGTATACAGCGGTAGCAACAGATTCAGCCCAAAACTTGTAGTCCATTCCCTTATCATGTAGCATAGATCTTCCCATCTCTACTATTGTTCTATTTGCACGTTCTGCTACTCCATTTTGCTGTGGAGTATGAGGAACTGTGGTCTGTTGAAGTATACCAGTAGACAAGCAGTATTTTGCAAACTCCTTTGAGCAGTATTCTCCTCCATTGTCACTTTGTAGTACCTTCAATTTACACCCAGTTTGTGTTTCTGCCATGTTCTTGAAGTGCTTAAACGTCTCTAAAGCTTCATCCTTTGTTTTGAGGAAGTACACCCATGTATATCTTGTCTTGTCATCAATAAACGTCATAAAGTATCTCTTGGCTCCAAAGGACAGTGTTCTCATGGGGCCACATATGTCTGAGTGTACAATAGCCAATATTTTCGGTGGTATTGATGCCTTCTGAGCTCTTGAAACGTTGCCTAGCTTGTTTGCCATATGAACATCCCTTACAAACATTCAATTTGATTGGAATTGAGTATTTTAGGCCCAAAACAAGCTGATTTTTCACCAATTGGCTCATTTTCTGTTCCCCTATGTGTCCTAGCCTCCTATGCCACGTCTCCCAGTTGGTTTCATCAGTTTCAGCAATGTTGACATACTCAGGTACAATGATCTTGCATTGTAACTTGTATATATTGTGATCTCTGATTCCCAAAGCTAATTTTTGTCCATTTTCACTCAATATTGAGCAGCTCAGCTTAGTAAAAACAAATTTCAGTCCCTGAGTAGTTGCTTTACTGACTGAGAGTAGGTTCTTAGCTATTCCAGGTACATAGAGTACGTCAGTCAGTTTTGCTGTTGTTGCCCCTGAGTTATCACTCATATTTAGTTGTATAGACCCACTGGCGGTAGCTTCCAATGCAGAGTTATCTCCCAGATAAACCTTTCTTACGGGAATAGTCTTTAAGTTGCTGAACCAATCCTTTATACCACAAATATGCTGTGATGCTCCAGAGTCAATATACCATTCATTACTTTGGTTACTTGCACTCTCTTGTACAGTGACAAATAGCTGTTCATCAGTAGTTATATGGTTTGCTGCTCTATGTTTCTGTTTTTTGTCT
>MCFE01000973.1:0-22629 GCA_002104905.1 Basidiobolus meristosporus CBS 931.73
ATCTCTTCAGTTATCCAAATGTGTGCTCTACCCTCACTCTGAAATGATTAAATATCTCATTGTAGAGCTTCTGCTTCCTGCTAAGCACACCATTCCTTGGCTTCCTATAAGCTGTAATACATCTTAATCTCTGACAATCCTCTCCTATATAGGCTAAGTCTGCCATACATTTCTCCCCTCTACTGAATTCAGGATGATTCTCTACCCAGAGTGCTTTGTCATGCCTACTTGCAGCAAATGGCCCACTAAACCAGATGATGTTACCCTCAATGTTAGACAGTGCTTGAAACTTCACACAGTGTGCCTTGCACTTGCCAGAATAAAAGTGCCTCTGCCCTCTAGAAGGTCTGTTAATCCTCACTGGGAAGGTATCCAAAATACTCCTGATATGGAACCTGTTGCTGAACACTCTGGGATATGGAAGTCTATTGGAGCTTCTGAACCTAGTATTCCAAGCTTGCTCTAAGTCATTCATACCCTCTGCAAGGTGGTTCTCCATTGCTGTCAGCTGGGAATGAAAGCTTCTAGGACTTTTGTTGCCATGGATGGTGGGATGAAACCTTGTAGGGCAATAGTTCTTGTAATAGCAGGGAAGCTTAACAAGGGATCTCCTTGAGTAGATTGGGGTTGATGGTCCACAGTACTTGGAATAGATCTCCTCTAGGGTGTCAAAAGGAAATCCAGTGGTAGTGATGGGATTGATGAGAAAAGACCATTCAGATGAGTAAGTCATATTAAAATTGGTGGATGATTGCATGGAGGCGGTTTGAATTGATTTGGCGCAATCTGCATTATTTAACTGATTAGACTTGTTCCATTGTACCATGCCAGGGCGTGCGGCGCAATCCGTGGTTGTAAAGAACAATCAGGCACAATATTATAGCTACCAGAAGGAAGGATTGTTCTTGGACAATCTTGCACACTATGGCACAATCTGACATGATGAGGTTGGAACGGATGATCACGCCAACTTGTAATGTTTGCATCACATGCGCAATCGGACACCGCCATTATGGCAGGTAAAATCCGGTATTTGGATATGTTTCTTTAATGTAAATGGAAATAAATGTGTATCACACTATAAACTACACTGGTACTTACCATTTTGGTTACCCTCACTCCAATTGGACGGTATCTCAGTGGTTAATTGGTCCAAAAGTATCCTGAAGCTGGCAGCCCCCAATTGGCTCATTGACTACTATAAAGCTACCTGATTTGCCATCAAATATCACATTTTGCTCATTGAGCAAGTAAATCCCTGATCCTAGTGATTGGACAAGGTGTCATAGCCAGCACGCAAGCAATTGTGTAGGTGCAAAACAGATCCAATAGCTGCACTGGTATTACAGATGACGTATATATATGCAGGGTGTTTATTTATAGGGCTTCTGTCTCAAATGTGAGACGACCTTTATATTACTTATATCAAAAATTTGATGATCACTGATTTGCAATGGCTCAATTTGGATTGCAAAAAAAAAGGGTTGTTGGGATCATTACAAATGTGAGCAATTCAAAGCAATTGCATCATCTTCTCCTGGGTTTTTTTCTCACAGGGATTACTACTGAAGCATTTGGTAGTGACTCACTTTGCACACCTATGCTACTTCCTGGCTGACTATCATCTTGGCTACTTGTGTATTTGTAGTCAGTATTTTGCCTCCTAGTTGATGAGTGCAATGCTACAGCTTGGCCGCGCTGAATTGCTCTGACTGAACCAACTGAACCGGCCTGTAGTGCCACTCGCTGACGCGTTCTTTTACTTGCCAAGGGCTCCAGTGATTGAGGCACTTCATGTTGGTCATCATCAGTCAGTTCACCAGAAGTAACTCGCTGATGGTCAGGCAAAACGGCACGTGCAGGCGTGGCTTGACTTGTTGAGATGGCCCTTGGCTGAGTTCAATGTGATGCTGCAAGTTGATGCAACTCAGTCCGCTCCAATGGACTTGTGTCTAAATGAGCAGTTTGGCGAGTTCTTGTAGTTTTGCTCTGAAGCGCGCGCGTTGACCCAACGCGCATTGACTCAATGCGGGGCGTTCTGGTAAAGGGTGTTGGCGTGGTCTGGACTGATGTGCACCGGCACACTGTGGTTGCAAGAGATGGTAGGGAATCCAGCAAGGTGTGCTGGCGCAATCTGGATGATGTTGCTTGCGGTCTGTATTCTTCCTCCTGAAGCTCACCATCTGATTTTTCAAGGTATTCACTTACCCTCTGTCTGATACTTTGGAGCTGTTGCCTGGATGAGTCCTGTGTATATTGCTCTTGGAAGCCACTTAGCTCTACTAATATTTCACGTAGTAAATTAGTCATTTGAGGCAAAAACTCATTCAAAATCTCTTTGGTTCCCAAAGTTGAGGCACAAACAGACGCGTCCGGCCCGTAGTGTGCAAATTGAGCGCAAAATTGCTCCTGCAAGGCTTCTTTGTCAAATCCCCTCACTCTCAGCTCATTCTTGATTTCAATACTTGTCTTGTTATATATCTTTTTACATACATTGGCTGGCATCTTGATGTAGAACTCATGCCACAGCTTTCTACTCAAATTCTTCCATCTTTGTCAACTCTCTGAGGTATCTAGTTCTGCTAGATTAATCAGTAGTGCCCAAATATCTGTATGAAGGCTCATCATAGACACTTGGGCCATACTAAAATCATTTGGCAAGAACTTGAATGGATCCAACATCAACTTTTCCGGTCCAGACCGCGCTTGTGAGCTGGGGGATGGGTTTTGTCTGGGTTGTACTAAAGATGAGTTGAGGATTGGTATGGGGACCATAGCAATGGATTTGGATACTTATACAGCAGTATATTGGCATCAACCTGGTCTTATATGAAATATATATGAATACTAATGTGATTGTTGATTTTCCCATATATTATGCATGATGCATCTTGGATTGCGTTGACACGGATCAGATCACATCAATTGCAGATTTCCTACTTGATTATAGACCTATGATCAAAGCATCAATAAAAGTTCCAAGGCATTGTTTGCGGATGATTTTTGTGACATAATGATGGGACATATGGCAATTGATGGAGATTTAACCATAATGTATTAAAAATCAGATAAATAAGGCGGATTGCGCCAAATTGGTTCAAACCGCCTTAATACAATCATTCACCAATTTTAATATGACTTACTCATCTGAATGGTCTTTTCTCATCAATCCCATCACTACCACTGGATTTCCTTTTGACACACTGGAGGAGATCTATTCCAAGTACTGTGGACCATCAACCCCAATCTACTCAAAGAGATCCCTTGTTAAGCTTCTCTGCTATTACAAGAACTATTGCCCTACAAGGTTTCATCCCACCATCCATGGCAACAAAAGTCCTAGAAGCTTTCATTCCCAGCTGACAGCAATGGAGAACCACCTTGCAGAGGGTATGAATGACTTAGAGCAAGCTTGGAATACTAGGTCCAGAAGCTCCAATAGACTTCCATATCCCAGAGTGTTCAGCAACAGGTTCCATATCAGGAGTATTTTGGATACCTTCCCAGTGAGGATTAACAGACCTTCTAGAGGGCAGAGGCACTTTTATTCTGGCAAGTACAAGGCACACTGTGTGAAGTTTCAAGCACTGTCTGACATTGAGGGTAACATCATCTGGTTTAGTGGGCCATTTGCTGGAAGTAGGCATGACAAAGCACTCTGGGTAGAGAATCATCCTGAATTCAGTAGAGGGGAGAAATGTATGGCAGACTTAGCCTATATAGGAGAGGATTGTCAGTGATTAGGATGTATTACAGCTTATAGGAAGCCAAGGAATGGTGTGCTTAGCAGGAAGCAGAAGCTCTACAATGAGATATTTAATCATTTCAGAGTAAGGGTAGAGCACACATTTGGATATCTGAAGAGATTCAGCATATTGGCAGGTAAATACAGAGGAAAGTCATATATAGGAGAAAACAGCAGAATAGGTAAAATAGTCAAGATACTTATTAATGCACAGTATGTTCATACAAGAAGACATCCACTGAGAGAAATGTGTCTGGAGCATTATGAAGAGTAAATAAAGCAAGGAAAGCACTATTCTGAGCAACATAAGTAAGATTGAGTAAAATTACCAGTAACTGTATCATACCACTGGCATCATGGTAGAAATTATAGTGCCAGATGGTGCTGTAGAGTGCCAGATTGATCTGGCACTATAAACAGGCTGGCACTATGTGGCACTATCTAACGGAACAAGTCTATTTTTAATACATTATGGTTTAATCTCCATCAACTGCCATGTATCCCATCATTGTGTTGCAAAAATCATCCGCAAACAATGCCTTGGTACTTTTATTGATGCTTTAATCATAGGTCTATAGTTAAATAGGAAATCTGCAATTGATGTGATCTGATCTGTGTCAATGCAATCCAAGATGCATCATGCATAATATATGGGAAAATCAACAATCACAATAGTTTTCATATATATTTCATATAAGACCAGGTTGATGCCAGTATACTGCTGTATAAGTATCCAAATCTGTTGCTATGGTCCCCATACCAAGCCTCAACTCATCATTAGTACAACCCAGACAAAACCTGTCCCCCAGCTCACAAGTGCGGTCCAGACCGGAAAAGTCAATGTTGGATCCATTTGAGTTCTTGCCAAATGATTTTAGTATGGCCCAAGTGTCTATGATGAGCCTTCATACAGATATTTGGGCACTACTGATTAATCTAGCAGAACTAGATACCTTGGAGAGTCAACAAAGATGGAAGAATTTAAGTAGAAAGCTGTAGCATGAGTTCTACATCAAGATGCCTGCCAATGTATGTAAGAAGATATATAACAAGACAAGTATTGAAATCAAGAATGAGCTGAGAGTGAGGGGATTTGACAAAGAATCCACGCGGGAACAATTTTGCGCGCAATTTTCACAGTACAGGCTGGACGCGTCTGTTCATGCCTCAACTTTGGGAACCAAAGAGATTTTGAATGAGTTTTTGCCTCAAATGACTAATGTACTACGTGATATATTAGTAGAGCTAAGTGGCTTCCAAGTGTAATATACACAGGACTCATCCAGGCAACAGCTCCAAAGTATCAGACAGAGGGTAAGTGAATACCTTGAAAAATTGGATGGTGAGCTTCAGGAGGAAGAATACACACTGCAAGCAACATTGTCCAGATTGCACCAGCACGCCTTGCTGGATTCCCTACCATCTCTTGCAACCACAGTGCGCCGGCGCATGTCAGTCCAGACCATGCCAACACCCTTTACCAGACTGCCCTGCATTAAGTCAACACGCGTGCTTTAGAGCAAAACTATGAGAACTTGCCAAACTGCTCATTTATACACAAGTCCATTGGAGCGGACCAAGTTGCATCAACATGCAGCATCACATTGAACTCAGCCAAGGGCCATCTCAACACGTCAAGGCGCACCTGCACATGCTGTTTTGCCTGACCATCAGCAAGTTACTTCTGGTGAACTGACTGATGATGACCAACATGAAGTGCCACAACCACTGGAGCCCTTGGCAAGTAAAAGAACGTGTCAGTGTGTGGCACTACAGGCCGGTTCAGTTGGTTCAGTTGGAGCAATTCAGCATGGCCAAGCTGCAGCATTGCACTCATCAACTAGGAGGCAAAATACTGACTACAAATACACAAGTAGCCAAGATGATAGTCAGCCAGGAAGTAGTATAGGTATGCAAAGTGAGTCACTACCAAATGCTTCAGTAGTAATCCCAGCAAGAAAAAAACCCAGGAGAAGATGTTGCAATTGCTTTGAATTGCTCATATTTGTAATGATCCCATCAACCCATTTTTTTTGCAATCCAAATCAAGCCATTGCTAATCAGTGATCATGAAATTTTTGATATAAGTAATATCAAGGTTGTCTCACATTTGAGACAGAACCCCTATAAATAAACACTCTGCATATATATATGTCATCTGTAATACCAGTGCAGCTATTGGATCTGTTTCACACCTACATGATTGCTTGCGTGCTAGCTATGACACCTTGTCCAATCACTAGGATCAGGGATTTACTTGCTCAATGGGCAAAATGGGTTGTTTGATGGCAAATCAGGTAGCTTTTTTAGTAGTCAATGAGCCAATTGGGGGCTGCCAGCTTCAGGATACTTTTGGACCAATTAACCACTGAGATACCGTCCAATTGGAGTGAGGGTAACCAAAATGGTAAGTATCAGTGTAGTTTATAGTGTGATACACATTTATTTCCATTTACATTAAAGAAACATATCCAAATACTGGATTTTACCTGCCATAATAGCGGTATCCAATTGCGCACATTGTGGTGGTGTATAAGTCCAAAGGGCAAAATACGGCCAACACTTCTCAAGTGTGAATGTGTGTGGGGTGTTCACTGGGTGCAATAACCTCTGGCAAAAGCTTGCTAGGAATACTGGGTCTTTTGTCTAATCTAATGTGATGGGGGATAAAGCCTCAAGCCTGTCAAGGGAAAACTATTGAACTACAATCCCCAACTTAGTTGGCATCTTAACAAAAGTTTATAATGGCTTTGACGTCCTTTGAGATGACAATGTACTAAAGCTTCCAAAGTCAAAACAACTGTAAACTCCACCAACAGGGACTTGATAAGAATGCAGCTTTGACCAATAGTTTCAAAGACTGAAAAGTATCTTTGCCTGTACAAGAACAAACTTGGGAAAACAAACAAATGTAATAAAATATACCTACTCTGAGTATTCCTCACAAGTAGTGCCTCCAAGGTCAGTTGGCTGTCAGCGCGGTTTCCTGGGAGTGTCGTCAGGTCTGAGTCAGAAAATAGTGGTAATAGGTAGCGGTGATCTCACTAATCAATAAGTCAGAATATTGGAAGAGGGATGATTTATTTAAAGGGATAGCCTCCCTTATATACTTTTTTTTTGCTGCTCAATTTCTTGCTAGAAAATACTTTCTGGAAGTTTCCAGAAGGTGGTAGACAGCCAATCATGTCATTGTGTACTAAAAATAGCGCAAATTCTTGGCGGATTGTTCCATGAGACATAGTAGCACCTAGCCAATCAGGTAGTGGTAATATGAAACCTCTGTGTCATGTGGTTGCCTCTTATGGTAGTAAGATGGGAGGGTTATGAAACCAAGATGGTCACATGACATGGGCACTGTTGGGGTACTTGCCTTATAAGGTAACTATCTTATCTTAGCACCTTGGCAAGGAATAAGAATAGCTTGTGCAATGGGTTAATAGTGACAAATAGTTTGTCAGGTTGCATAGTAATAATCACATAGACAAAAATAGGAAATATTGCAAATTTGGGATGATAATAATATAGGCAGGGTAATCCTTTTTAGGGAAGTGAACGCATAAGAATGAGCACATCTGCCTGTGGGTGTCACTGTGACCCCACTACAACGTGATGCAAACATTACAAGTTGGTGCAATCATCCACGCCAACCTCATTATGTTAGATTGTGCCATAATGTGCACAATTGTCCCGCATAGTGCAAAATTGTCCAAGAACAATCCTGCCTTCTGGTAGCTATAATATTGCGCCCAATTGTTCTTTACAACTGCAGATTGCACCGCATGCCCTGGCACGGTACAATAGAACAAGTCTATTATGTATTGTTCTCCTTTCTTTGTTTTCATAAAAGGGCCAACAAAGTTGATCCCTACCTGGTGGAAGGGTAGGACAAGCGGTATTGGTGCAGTTGTCCCTATTTTCTGACTCCGGTCAAATCTTTTGCAGGTGGAGCATCTTTGTAGCGTATTTATAATGTTGGTCATCATTTTTTCCCAATAAAACGTCTTTGTTAACATCTTGTATGTTGTTAGGGGGTTAGCATGTCCTTATGGCATATGTCTTTCTTGTACAATTTCTTTGTGGGCAGTTACTGGGGGTACCTTGACTCTGAACTGTCCTTGGAGGAACCATAATCAATCTTCTTGTACTTTGTACTGACACCATTTCTTTCAAAAGTCTCTCTTCTGCTTGTTTGTAACAACATGTTTGGGATACTTCCATCTTCTTTTAAAGCAGATTACATCTTTGTAGTCATTGCTGACGTGTACCTGGCATACAGAATAGCAACTGAGGAAGTCTGCATCTTGGTATTTCTTGCCAGTGTAATGAGTTATTTTGAAGTTGTATTCTTGTAGTTGGAGGGCCCAATGTGCTAATTGACTGGTAAAGTCTTTAGTTTTCATCAGCCAGACCAGTGCACTGTGGTCCGTTCCTATTGTGAATTGGCAACCATGTATGTATGTATGGAATTGTTTAATTGAATAAACAACAGCCAGACATTCTATCTTGGTAATTGGGTAGTGACATTTGTGTTTGTTTAGCAAATGGCTCATGTAACCAATTGGGTGGAATTTGCCAGCTTGATGGTATTGTGCCAGTATGGCGCCTATACCAGTGAGACTTCCATCACAGGTATTAGAAAATCCTGCATCCCAATTGGGAAAACGTAACACTGGTGGTGACGTCAGGGAATGTTTCAGCAGACTGAATGCTCTCTTTTGAAGCTCCAACCATACAAAACACCGGCCTTTTTGCGGCAATTTGTATAGGGGGCTGCTATTATTGCAAAGTTTTGACAAAGCGGCAATAGTAGCCAGCTAATCCTAGGAATCCCAACACTGCATTAACATCCTTTGATGTGGGTGTATCTTGAATGGCTTTCAGGAGTGAAGTAGATGGGTATATTCCATCTACCAAGATGTTGTGGCCCAGGAACAACAATTTTGTATACAGGAAATGGCACTTCTTGGGATGTAGTTTGAGTTGGTTCTCAAGGAGGGCGGTCAGGATATGTTGCATGTCATGTATATGTTTTTCTACATTGGGGGAATATATTGTGATGTTGTCCAGATATATGAGAGTGCATTCCTATTGTAGATTTCCTAACACCTTGTTGATCATACTTTGGAATGTAGCAGGGGCATTGCACAAGCCAAAGGGTAGTCAGTTCCATTTGTACAATCCAAACAATGTTAAAAAAGTGGTTTTGGGTCAATTTTCCGGGGCTACTTCTATTTGCCAATACCCGGAGATTAAGTCAAGAGAGCTAAATATTCAGCTCCAATTAATAGACTTGTTCCATCGTACCGTGCCAGGGCGCACGGCGCAATCTGTGGTTGCAAAGAACAATTGGGCGCAATATTATAGCTACCAGAAGGCAGGATTGTTCTTGGACAATTTTGCACTATGCGGGACAATCTCGCACACTGTGGCACAATCTGACACGATGAGGTTGGCGCGGATGATTGCGCCAACTTGTAATGTTTGCATCATGTGCGCAATTGGACACCGCTATAATGGCAGGTAAAATCCGGTATTTGGATATGTTTCTTTAATGTAAATGGAAATAAATGTGTATCACACTATAAACTACACTGATACTTACCATTTTGGTTACCCTCACTCCAATTGGACGGTATCTCAGTGGTTAATTGGTCCAAAAGTATCCTGAAGCTGGCAGCCCCCAATTGGCTCATTGACTACTGAAAAAGCTACCTGATTTGCCATCAAATATCCCATTTTGCCCATTGAGCAAGTAAATCCCTGATCCTAGTGATTGGGCTAGGTGTCATAGCTAGCATGCAAGCAATTGTGTAGGTGCAAAACAGATCCAATAGCTGCACTGGTATTACAGATGACATATATATATGCAGGGTGTTTATTTATAGGGCTTCTGTCTCAAATGTGAGACAACCTTGATATTACTTATATCAAAAATTTGATGATCACTGATTTGCAATGGCTCAATTTGGATTGCAAAAAAAAAGGGTTGTTGGGATCATTACAAATGTGAGCGATTCAAAGCAATTGCATCATCTTCTCCTGGGTTTTTTTCTCACAGGGATTACTACTGAAGCATTTGGTAGTGACTCACTTTGCACACCTATACTACTTCCTGGCTGACTATCATCTTGGCTACTTGTGTATTTGTAGTCAGTATTTTGCCTCCTAGTTGATGAGTGTGATGCTGCAGCTTGGCCGCACTGAATTGCTCTGACTGAACCAACTGAACCGGCCTGTAGTGCCATGCGCTGACGCGTTCTTTTACTTGCCAAGGGCTCTGGTGGTTGAAGCACTTCATGTTGGTCATCATCAGTCAGTTCACCAGAAGTAACTTGCTGATGGTTGGGCAAAACAGCATGCACAGGCGCGCCTTGATGCGTTGAGATGGCCCTTGGCTGAGTTCAATGTGATGCCGCATGTTGACGCAACTTGGTCCGCTCCAATGGACTCGTGTCTAAATGAGCAGTTTGGCAAGTTCTTGTAGTTTTGCTCTGAAGCGCGCGCGTTGACCCAACACGAGTTGACTTGATGCGGGGCGTTCTGGCAAAGGGTGTTGGCGTGGTCTGGACTGACGTGCACCGGCACACTGTGGTTGCAAGAGATGGTAGGGAATCCAGCAAGGCGTGCTGGCGCAATCTGGATGATGTTGCTTGCGGTCTGTATTCTTCCTCCTGAAGCTCACCATCTGATTCCTCAAGGTATTCACTTACCCTCTGTCTGATACTTTGGAGCTGTCGCCTGGATGAGTCCTGTGTATATTGCTCTTGGAAGCCACTTAGCTCTACTAATATATCACGTAGTACATTAGTCATTTGAGGCAAAAACTCATTCAAAATCTCTTTGGTTCCCAAAGTTGAGGCACAAACGGACACGTCCGGCCTGTACTGTGCAAATTGCGCGCAAAATTGTTCCCACGCGGCTTCTTTGTCAAATCCCCTCACTCTCAGCTCATTCTTGATTTCAATACTTGTCTTGTTATATATCTTTTTACATACATTGGCTGGCATCTTGATGTAGAACTCATGCTACAGCTTTCTACTCAAATTCTTCCATCTTTGTCAACTCTCTGAGGTATCTAGTTCTGCTAGATTAATCAGTAGTGCCCAAATATCTGTATAAAGGCTCATCATAGACACTTGGGCCATACTAAAATCATTTGGCAAGGACTCAAATGAATCCGACATCAACTTTTCCGGTCTGGACCGCGCTTGTGAGCTGGGGGATGGGTTTTGTCTGGGTTGTACTAAAGATGAGTTGAGGCTTGGTATGGGGACCATAGCAATGGATTTGGATACTTATACAGCAGTATATTGGCATCAACCTGGTCTTATATGAAATATATATGAAAACTAATGGATCAGATCACATCAATCGCAGATTTCCTATTTGATTATAGACCTATGATTAAAGCATCAATAAAAGTACCAAGGCATTGTTTGCAGATGATTTTTGCGACATAATGATGGGATACATGGCAAATGATGGAGATTTAACCATAATGTGTTAAAAATCAGATAAATAACGCAGATCACGCCAAATTGATTCAAGCTGCCTCCATACAATCATCCATCAATTTTAATATGACTTACTCATCTGAATGGTCTTTTCTCATCAATCCCATCACTACCACTGGATTTCCTTTTGACACCCTAGAGGAGATCTATTCCAAGTACTGTGGACCATTAACCCCAATCTACTCAAGGAGATCCCTTGTTAAGCTTCTCTGCTATTACAAGAACTATTGCCCTACAAGGCTTCATCCCACCATCCATGGCAACAAAAGTCCTAGAAGCTTTCATTCCCAGCTGACAGCAATGGAGAACCACCTTGCAGAGGGTATGAATGACTTAGAGCAAGCTTGGAATACTAGGTTCAGAAGCTCCAATAGACTTCCATATCCCAGAGTGTTCAGCAACAGGTTCCATATCAGGAGTATTTTGGATACCTTCCCAGTGAGGATTAACAGACCTTCTAGAGGGCAGAGGCACTTTTATTCTGGCAAGTACAAGGCACACTGTGTGAAGTTTCAAGCACTGTCTGACATTGAGGGTAACATCATCTGGTTTAGTGGGCCATTTGCTGGAAGTAGGCATGACAAAGCACTCTGGGTAGAGAATCATCCTGAATTCAGTAGAGGGGAGAAATGTATGGCAGACTTAGCCTATATAGGAGAGGATTGTCAGTGATTAGGATGTATTACAGCTTATAGGAAGCCAAGGAATGGTGTGCTTAGCAGGAAGCAGAAGCTCTACAATGAGATATTTAATCATTTCAGAGTAAGGGTAGAGCGCACATTTGGATATCTGAAGAGATTCAGCATATTGGCAGGTAAATACAGAGGAAAGTCATATATAGGTGAAAACAGCAGGATAGGTAAAATAGTTAAGATACTTATTAATGCACAGTATGTTCATACAAGAAGACATCCACTGAGAGAAATGTGTCTGGAGCATTATGAAGAGTAAATAAAGCAAGGAAAGCACTATTCTGAGCAACATAAGTAAGATTGAGTAAAATTACCAGTAACTGTATCATACCACTGGCATCATGGTAGAAATTATAGTGCCAGATGGTGCCGTAGAGTGCCAGATTGATCCGGCACTATAAACAGGCTGGCACTATGTGGCACTATCCAATGGAACAAGTCTAATCTGTCCAACAGGTTATGTATTTGAAGTAGTGGACATATGTCCTTCTGGGTGACGGCGTTCAATTTTTGGTAGTTGATGCAAAAGCATTGCTTTCTGTCTTTCTTTGGGACTATCACTATGGGGGAGGCCCACAGGGACTGGCTCTCTGTAATGATGTTGTTTTTTAATAAAGTTTCAATTGTCTCTTTGATATAGTCTGTGTCAATTTTTGAGTTCCTATAGGCTTTTTGCTTGATGGGATATTTGTTGGTGAGGTGGATTTGGTGATATACTCCAGGTATATTACCAATTACTTGGTTCTTAGAGAATACTTGGGTAAGCAAGCATATTCCTTCTAGGAACCTGTCTTGTAATGCAGGCGGTAGACTGGGGTCCACATCTAGTTTGGGGAGTTCTTCTTCTGGTTCCTTGTTTGTAGGTGGTCCTTGGTTGTTTTTGTTGACTTCCTCTAGGTTTAACAATGGCACTCCTCTAGGCAATGTCACTGTGTGTTGCCTGTTGTTAACCACTAAGCACTTCAGACCTTGCATTTCAAATTTTGGTGGTATCCATACTTTAGGGATCAAGATTCCTTCTAGTTTCTTGGATGCCTTCACTGCAGTTATCATTCTTCCGCTTGTTGAATAAGGTATTGGTGTCTCTAATGAGATCACTGTCTCACTGGTGGGTGGTATTTTTATCACCTTTTGTGTGATGATTGGAGACTGCAACAGTTTCACCTCTTCAATTGTCACGCTGTTGCTATGCACCTTGCTCTCATTGGTGATATGAATCAATGGGATACTGTTGGTATCCCACCTGAGTTCAGATGCACTGTAAAGTATATCCATCTTATGTTGGATGAACCAACTCTCACCAATGAGTAAGCCGTTGACTGTGGCAGGTTGAACCACAACATCTTGGTGTATAATCAAGTTGCCTAGCCAGATGGGGCAATTAGGCACCACCCCTACTGTTGTGTCCAGTTGGTTGTTTGCTAGCTGTACCCAAATGGTGTCATTGGGGACTATATCTAACTGTGGATGTTTTGCTAATGATTCTGAAATGATCAACATAGAGGATCCTGTGTCAATAAGGGCAAGAATCTCCTTATTCTCTCTGCATACCTTTATGTATGTACCTTTATTTGGTTTTTGCAGGACTATCTGGTTGACATGTAGAGTTGTTATCTCCTTCAATCCCTCTATCAATTCCTTGACTAGAGCCAGGGCCAGTCCCAGTAAATTGGCTATTGGGAGGGTTGCCTTGGTTTGCTTTAGTACTTTCATTATGGGGAATAGGCCATGGGAAGACGTATTAGCATTCTTTGTTTGCTTCAACACTTCTTCCTAAGGCTTATTCTGCACCTCCTCACCTAATTCCGCGTTCTTTCCTCTTGACAGAACCTCTACTACAGGTTTCTTTGCCTCCTCTGTAGAAGCATCATGTTGACACTTCTTCTTCCATACTTCAACTATTCTGACTGGAGGGCTTAAATTGACTGAGTCCTGTTGGCCTCCTGGCAAGGGACTCTGTCTTTTGATGCCTTCTTCTCTTTTGTGTCTGGTACAGGTTCTTGTCCGTACCATTTTTCACAATTTTGGGCTTAGTGGCCTACTTCTCCACATACATAACACAGGTACTGTTGTTGCGGTTGTTCCATCTGTTTGGTCAGGGCTTGTACCTGGGCCTTTAAATCTACAACTGCTTCCCAGAGTTTATCACCTTCTTTGGGGACTTCTTGGACATTGTTGATCAAGAGTTCTTGGACCTTTTGCCATAATTTCTCTAACTCACAGTCTTTTGGGGAGGCAATTTCTCCTTTCTTACAGGGGATGCCTGTCCCTTGATCAATTGTATCACTATAGGGTAGCCCCCATAGCAAGATGACCCCTTGTACTTGTTTGACCAACTCTTGCAACATTTTACATCCCTGTTGTTCTTTGGATGCCCTACATCTTATTTTGTTGTCTAAGCCCATGATATAATACCTCATGAGCTGTTGTTTGGCAATTTTGTCTTTTGGGAGACATCAAACTTGTTGGAGAAACAGTTCAGTGTAGACTTCATAGCTATCACTGCTTTTCTTCCATGAGGACAGTAAAAGGGCTTTGTAGTGGTATCCTTTGGAATATAGAAAGCGTGTCTTGTAGGCTTCTTCTAGTGCATCCCAGTCATCTTTAACTGCATCTTCCAACCAATAATACCATTGCCATGCTGACCCTTCCATATGTCTTGCAAGCTCCATTACTTTGTTACTGTTGTCCCATCCTGCATCAACCGCAACTCTCTCAAACTTATTGAACCACTCAAGGGCTTTCTCTCTTGTTCCCTTGAACGTTTTTAGTTTGATTAGAGTAGTCATTACCTCACATGTGCTTATTTCTGCAGAGATAGCACCAAATATGTGGGTTATTACTGACTTTACTTGGTGAGCAGGAGAGCTTGTAGGTCAATTCAGTACCACTTGGTTCAGAATAGCTTCCAATAGAAGGTAGCAAGGTAATAAAGACTTGTGTTTATTCCATCCAAATCCCCTTCACTTGGTTCAATTGGGTACAAATAAATATAATTTGGGGGGCTTAGATAACAGACAATGTGTTATAAAATAGGGGTGTGAGCACCTTCCTGTTATGGTAAGTGTTCTAACTAGAAAAGGGCAGGGATAGGAGGGAGGGCGCATGGGGGAATCATAGGGAGGATACTGGGGAGCGCTCTTGGGCAAAGAGTGGATACTGCATTTAGTACTCACATTGCTTGTTGAGTGTGGGGTTGGGCTTAATGTTAGTCTAGGGTATAGAGACTTGTATATGTCAATACAATTAGCAATTGAGGTACTACTGAAGTTTCAATGGAAATAAATCAATTTCTACGCATGAAAAGTAAGAGAAATGGTTGAGTCAGCAAGTAAGGAGTGTGAAAAAGAGGCAATAGCCAATCAATTCATACAAACATAGGAGGCAATAGCCAATCAATTCACACTAACATAGGAGGCAATAAAGTGTCTGAGAGCAGAAAGTGAGCAAATTGGCAGGGAACCAATCAAAAGCCACTTATACATTGTTGTGATGAAAATATTTGACCAAGTTTTTTGTGAAATCTGGGGTGCAATTATTTTTCAACAGTCTCTAGATGGTGTCCCAACGGGATCAGTACCTCTTAGTCATGGGACTCTAACTTTGCAATGACCTTTTGATGGGATCTTCTCAATAAACTTTCATAGGGTACTGTAAAGGAGCAATTTTATGGAATTCAAGAAAGCAACACCTAAATATTCACCTAACTTAGTCACTTGGATCATTACCATCAAACTTAGAGAATACTGACCAAATTCCTTGTTGGGATTTACTAAGAATTTTTTCACCAAAATACCAGGTACCCAGAACATGAAAATTCTCAAAGTTGTCCAAACAGCCCCAAACCTTGCACACATGTTCTTGGGACCTTTTTTAACCTATTCTATGTGTTTATAGTGCCAAGACCAGGTAGAAGTATAAATGCTACTTTTACATTCAATAAATCATTAAGTGAAAACTGTTTGAAGAGTCTTGGAGATATTGGAAGTGATTGGGAGAACAAGTAGATTATGTGGTTTTCACTTAATGATTTATTGAATGTAAAAGTAGTATTTATACATTTACCTGGTCTTGGCATTACAAAGATGTAGAATTGGTTAAGGAAGGTCCCAAGAACATGTGTGCAAAGTTTGGGGCTGTTTGGACAACTTTGAGAATTTTCATGTTCTGGGTACCTGGTATTTTGGTAAAAAAATTCTTAGTAAATCCCAACAAGGAATTTGGTCAGTATTCTCTAAGATTTGATGGTAATGATCCAAGTGACTAAGTAAGGTGAATATTTAGGTGGAATTCAAATTTTTACAACACTCCCACTCGGCTAAATGTTCATACTGACTAGTCCTAATTTTGACCTAAGATATTCAAACTTGTCTCTAGCTAATGGTTTGGTAAATATGTCTGCAATCATTTCATCTGTAGGACAGTAAACTAAGCTAACTAAGTTATTCTCTGTAGCTTCACATATGAAATGATGTCTAATACCTATGTGCTTGGTTCTAGCATGAAAAGTTGGATTTCTACCTAATTGTATACATCCTTGATTATCTTGAAATAAAGTAATAGGCGTTTTTGACATAGGCCTAAATCTGCAAACAGCTTTCTTAACCACATTGCTTCTTTTGTAGCTTCACAGGCTGCCATATACTCTGCCTCTGTGGTGGAAAGTGCTACAGTTGGGTGCTTTCTTGAATTCCATGAAATTGCTCCTTTACAGTAAAGAAAGGTGTATCATGTGGTGGATCTTCTGTCTTCTAAATTTTGTCCCCAATCAGCATCAGAGTATCCCACAAGATCCTGTTCTGAATCCTTATAGGTATATCTTAAGCAGATATCAGCAGTTCCTTTTAGGTATCTAAAAATCTGCTTAACTGCTGCAATATGATCGGATCCATAGTTCTGATTATGTTGGCTGACAACTCCCACTGAATATAAGATATCTGGACGTGTTCCAAGCATGATATACACTAGACTGCCAATCATAGATTGATAAGGACAGTCAGGGCTTTCAAATGGCACCAAGCTCTCTTGATTTGGTTGAGTTTTGACCAAGTTAAGGTTTGTCTCCATTGGGGTAGCTGCTGGTTTACAGTCTTCCATTTTGTACTTCTTTAGTATATCTTGAATATACTTGGATTGGCTTAGGGTGATAGTCTGGGTACTTCTGTCTATGGAGAGCTTAATCCCTAAGTAATAACTAAGTTCTCCTAGATCGGACATCTTCAACTCCTTAGATAGGCTGGATTTAGTCTCTTCCAATGTTTCTAGGTTATTGGCGGCTATAATAAGATCATCCACATATAGAGCTAATAGAACTTGATTTTCTCTATCTGGCTTATAGTATATACTATAGTCAGCATTACTCCTTTTGAAACTCAAAGATTCCAAATAAGAATGTATCTTGCAATTCCAGGCTCTCAGTGATTGTTTGAGACCATATAGTGACTGTTTAAGCTTGCAGACCAAATGGGGGTGATCTTATTCAACAAACCCATCAGGCTGATCCATATACACGTCTTCATCAAGTTCTTCATTCAAAAAGCAGTTTTTACATCCATTTGATGAATAAAAAACTTATATTTTGCTGCTATAGCCAAAATTAATCTGATGGAATTAAACTTGGCTACCGGTGCAAAGGTCTCAGTATAGTCAAGTCCTTTTGTTTGAGAGTATCCTTTGGCTACAAGTCTTGCTTTGTATCTGGCAATTGTACCATCAGCCTTGTATTTTGTCTTGAAGACCCATCTGCATCCAATTGATTTTTGGTTGATTGGTAATTTGACTAAGTCCCAGGTTGGATTTTCCATCAGTGCCTGATATTCCTCAGTCATTGCAGATCTCCAAAACTTTGTCTGAGGGCTATTTAGGGCCTCTTTTACAGTCTGGGGTTCATCAATATTGACTGAATAGGCATAGGCTAAGTTTGTAACCTCATTGATATAGTAATTTGGGCTATTTCTTGTCCGATTTGATCTCCGGGCATTTGATACTGGAATGATCACTTCTGGGATATTACTTGGCACTGATTCTAGCTGAACCACGGTTGTAGAGTCCTCGGGAGGAAAAAATTTTCATTGCTTTGCTCTGATTCAATCCTGACAATTGGTGGACTTGAGATCAAATTTCTGTCATCATCTGATGTCATTTTTTGTGAAAATTTTGAGTTTTCATCAAACAACACATCCCTGGACTTGATCAGCTTCTTTGCTCCGGTATTGTAGAGTCTGTATGCTCTACTCTCATTGCAGTAGCCCAAAAATATGCATTTTACACTTTTTGGCTCAAATTTTGACTGATTTCCAGCCAGTTTTTGGGCATATGCTGCACACCCAAATATTCTTAGATGTTCTGCACTTGATCTGTATCCATACCATGCTTCAAATGGAGTAGAATCACAAAGTATTCTGTTATAACTCCTATTTTTAAGATATATAGCAGTGGCAACTGATTCTGCCCAAAAATCATAGGATAATTTTTGATCATGGATCATAGATCTTGCAATATCAATTATTGATCTGTTAGCTTGTTCTGCTACTCCATTTTGCTGTGGGGAGTATGGTACAGTAGTCTCTTGCTTTATCACATGGATTTTGCAGAAGTGGATGAAGAGTTTTGAGGTATATTCTCCACCATTGTCAGAACATATTTTCTTGATTTTTTCACCAGTTTCTCTCTCCACCATGGCTTTAAACTCCCTGAACTTAGACAGAGCTTCTTCCTTTTCCTCCATGAAGTAGACCCATGAGTATCTTATATAATCATCAATAAAAGTGATTAAATACTTCATCCCGCCTAAGGATAAATTTTGCATAGGTCCACACAGATCTGAGTAAATTAGATCTAATTTTTTCTTAGTTTTGATGAGCCCAGAGCTCTTGAACGGTTGTCTGGCTTGTTTCCCATATATGCAGGCTTCACAGTGCTCCAAATTAGCTGGGGGATCAATTTTCACTCCAGAAATTAGCTGATCTTTGATCATTTTACGCAAATAATCAAAATTGATGTGTCCAAATCTCCTGTGCCAAAGCATTGGTGTTTCTTCAGTTAAGTTACTTATATTGGCTTCCAAATATGATGGAATACAAGTCAACTTGTATAGATTCTGTTCTCTGATGCCCAAAGCAATATGGGCACCATTTTGATCAGTGATCCTGCATCCAGAATTGTCAATACTGAAACTGAGTCCTTCTGCTGTGGCCTTGCTTACAGAGAGTAGGTTCTTGGCTATTTCTGGTACATAGAGTACTTCTTTAAAGGTCAGTGTATGGCTTCCTTCACTGCTTCTAAGGTTTACTTGGATAGTTCCTTCTCCCACTGCATCAAGTGTTCTATTGTCACCCATGAAAACCTTCTTAATTGGAATTTCTTGATATTGGGTAAAAAGTTCTTTTTGGTGTGTAAAGTGTTGAGATGCTCCAGAGTCCATACATCATGTCTGAGAATCCTTGTTTGTAGTCATATTTAGTGCAGATATGAATAGTCTATCTTTATTTGTTGCAGCATTTCCATATTCAGGCTTCTTTTGCTGATAATCTCTCTTTTTGAGACACCGGTCTGATGTGTGTCCTTTCCTTTTGCAGTAGTTACAAAACAGGTTGCTGTTGCCTTTGTAGGGTCTTTGGTACCTCCTTTGTTGGTTATCATTGCTTATTAAAGCATTTTCTTCTTCCGTCTTATTGGCGCTTGTTTTTCTTAATTCTTCATCCAGGAGCCTTCCATATACGTAATTTAAGGTCAAATCTTCAGTTCTGGACTCTAGGGCTGATACAAGGCCCTGAAACTTGTCTGTCAGGCTATTCAGAATGGTAACTATCACATCCTCATCAGTAGTTGGTACACCCACAGATTCCATTTCATCTACCAGCATGGTAATTCTGTTAATTAGATTTTTCATTTCTTCTCCTGGCAGCATCTTTGTAGTAAAGAATTTTTGTCTCAGATACATTTTCTTAGCAGCTGAACATGACTGGTAGGTGTCTTCTAATGCCTTCAAGGCATTCTTTGCTGTTTTTGCTCTTGAGCATTGAATTAGCAATTTGTCCTTGACATTAAGGCAAATGCAGTTAAAGGCACTTTGTTCTTTCTTCTGGTACTTAAAGGCTTCCTCTCCCACGTTTTTAGGAGGGCATTCTTCTCCCATGACAATATCCCAAAGGCCTCTTTCTTGTAGCAGCATCTTCATCTTCACCTTCCACACTTGGTAGTTAGATCCATCCAACTTTTCAGCAGAGGGAAAAATTCCAGTAATAGCAGTAGTAGACATTGCAGAGAGTGACAGCTTGGGGCTCATAACCTGTTATAAGAGTCTTGGAGATATTGGAAGTGATTGGGAGAACAAGTAGATTATGAGGTTTTCACTAAATGATTTATTGAATGTAAAAGTAGTATTTATACTTTTACCTGGTCTTGGCATTACAAACATGTAGAATAGGTTAAGGAAGGTCCCAAGAACATGTGTGCAAAGCTTGGGGCTGTTTGGACAACTTTGAGAATTTTCATGTTCTGGGTACCTGGTATTTTGGGGAAAATATTCCAAGTAAATCCCAACAAGGAATTTGGTCAGTATTCTCTAGGATTTAAGGGTAATGATCTAAGAGACTAAGTTAGGTGAATATTTAGGTGGAATTACAAATTTTTACAACAAAAACCACATAATCTACTTGTTCTCCCAATCACTTCCAATATCTCCAAGACTCTTATAACAGGTTATGAGCCCCAAGCTGTCACTCTCTGCAATGTCTACTACCACTATTACTCAAATTTTTCCCTCTGCTGAAAAGTTGGATGGATCCAACTACCAAGTGTGGAAGGTGAAGATGAAGATGCTACTACAAGAAAGAGGCCTTTGGGATATTGTCATGGGAGAAGAATGCCCTCCTAAAAATGTGGGAGAGGAAGCCTTTAAGTACCAGAAGAAAGAACAAAGTGCCATTAACTGCATTTGCCTTAATGTCAAGGACAAATTGCTAATTCAATGCTCAAGAGCAAAAACAGCAAAGAATGCCTGGAAGGCATTAGAAGACACCTACCAGTCAATGTTCAGCTGCTAAGAAAATGTATCTGAGACAAAAATTCTTTACTACAAAGATGCTGCCAGGAGAAGAAATGAAAAATCTAATTAACAGAATTACCATGCTGGTAGATGAAATGGAATCTGTGGGTGTACCAACTACTGATGAGGATGTGATAGTTACCATTCTGAATAGCCTGACAGACAAGTTTCAGGGCCTTGTATCAGCCCTAGAGTCCAGAACTGAAGATTTGACCTTAAATTACGTATATGCAAGGCTCCTGGATGAAGAATTAAGAAAAACAAGCGCCAATAAGACGGAAGAAGAAAATGCTTTAATAAGCAATGATAACCAACAAAGGAGGTACCCAAGACCCTACAAAGGCAACAGCAACCTGTTTTGTAACTACTGCAAAAGGAAAGGACACACATCAGACTGGTGTCTCAAAAAGAAAGATAATCAGCAAAAGAAGCCTGAATATGGAAATGCTGCAACAATTGAAGCAAGACTATCAATATCTGCACTAAATATGACCACAAACAAGGACTCTCAGACGTGGTATATTGACTCTGGAGCATCTCAACACTTTACACACCAAAAAGAACTTTTTACCCAATATCAAGAAATTCCAATTAAGAAGGTTTTCATAGGCAACAATAGAACACTTGATGCGGCGGGAGAAGGAACTATCCAAGTAAAGCTTAGAAGCAGTGAAGGAAGCCATACACTGACCTTTAAAGAAGTACTCTTTGTACCTGAAATAGCCAAGAACTTACTCTCTGTAAGCAAGGCCACAGCAGAAGGACTCAGTTTCAGTTTTGACAATTCTGGATGCAGGATCACTGATCAAAATGGTGCCCATATTGCTTTGGGCATCAGAGATCAGAATCTATACAAGTTGACTTGTATTCCATCATATTTGGAAGCCAATATAAGTAACTTAACTGAAGAAACACTAATGCTTTGGCACAGGAGATTTGGACACATCAATTTTGATTATTTGCGTAAAATGATCAAAGATCAGCTAATTTCTAGAGTAAAAATTGATCCCCTAGCTAATTTGGAGCACTGTGAAGCCTACATATGTGGGAAACAAGCCAGACAACCATTCAAGAGCTCTGGGTTCATCAATACTAAGAAAAAACTAGATCTAACTCACTCAGATTTGTGTGGACCTATGCAAAATTTATCCTTAGATGAGATGAAGTATTTAGTCACTTTTATTAATAATTATACAAGATACACATTGGTCTACTTCATGGAGAGAAAGGAAGAAGCTCTGTCTAAGCTCAGGGGGTTTAAAGCCATGGTGGAGAGAGAAACCGGTGAAAAAATCAAGAAAATATGTTCTGACAATGGTGGAGAATATACCTCAAAACTCTTCATCCACTTCTGCAAAATCCATGTGATAAAGCAAGAGACTACTGTACCATACTCCCCACAGCAAAATGGAGTAGCAGAACAAGCTAACAGATCAATAATTGATATTGCAAGATCTATGATCCATGATCAAAAATTATCCTATGATTTTGGGCAGAATCAGTTGCACTGCTATATATCTTAAAAATAGGAGTTATAACAGAATACTTTGTGATTCTACTCCATTTGAAGCATGGTATGGATACAGACCAAGTGCAGAACATCTAAGAATATTTGGGTGTGCAGCATAT